>OZ005741.1:147888465-147893465 GCA_963930735.1 Dioctria linearis
AGCTTTAATCTCTTAATCGAGCTAAAGATGAATCTGCAGTTTGTTTTTTAATCCGTCGCCCCCTCACCCCTCCAAAGCTGATTTTAGTTTAAATTCAAAGGGTGAATTTCCCTTGTTCATCGTTTCCAGAAAACCAACCCGATTTTGATGAGACATACGCCTTTCAGAGGCTTGCGTTCTGTGTAAACCGTAAAGGCTCTCCCTTGTAAGTAATACCTGAAGTTCCTGGCGGCCCACACAATAGCGAGCAACTCCTTTTCTATTGTGGAGTATCTTTGTTCAGCCTTATTTAAGCTTCTACTTGCATACGCTATTGGCTTGTTTTTACCTAATGTCCCTTGTGATAAAACAGATCCCAATGCCGCATTGCTAGCATCTGTTGTTAGATTAACGTCTTTCCATAATAGATTTCTTATTGGCCTGACTATCTTTGAGAAATTAGGGATGAACTTGCGATAGTAGTTTGCCAATCCAAGAAACGTTTAAGTTTGTCTCACAATTCGGGGTTGAGGAAAATTTTGCACACAGCTTGTCTTACTGGGATCTGGGCGTGCTCCTTCATTTGAGAATTTGTGTCCGAAGTATATTACTTCTCGGCGAAGGAACTGACACTTTTCGGGTTGTAATTTAAGATTATGGGCTCGAAGTCTGTCGAATACTTTAGCCAGTTTCTCGTTATGATTTTGTAAATTTTTGCCATTTATTACAACATCATCGAGATAGACAAAGCATTTTAATCCTTGGAGACCCCTTAGAATGTAATTCATCACGCGTTGAAAAGTCGAAGGTGTGCCTTTCAGCCCGAATGGCATTCTCTTAAACTCATAATACCCAAAAGCAATAATAAACGCAGTTTTTGGTCTATCCCTTGGGTCAACCAGTACTTGGTGATATCCGCTTCCAGGGTAAAGTGTAGTAAAATACCGCGAATGCCCAAGCTGATCCAGTATATCCTCTATCATGGGTAATGGAAAGGCATCCCGTATAGTTTTCTCGTTAACTTTACGGAAATCTACTACTACTCGCCAACGTTAATTGCCATCAGGCCCGGCTTTTTTGGGGACTACCAGCAACGGAGAATTCCACGGGCTTTTACTTATTTGGATTATATCATTCTCTAACATTTCCTTGATTTGTTCATTTATTACAGCCCGGTGCGTTTCTGGAAATCTATACATCTCTTGATTTGTGGGTGACTGATTGTGCAATATCGGGATGGTATGCTTTATGGTATTAGTACATTTTAGTTTATTTCCGTTTAGATAAAAAAGATCATTATACTTATAGCATAACTCAAGAATTGATGTTTCTCTTCGTCATTTAAATTACCATCTAACAGTAATTCTTTACGTAAAGCCCCAAGTCTGTTTGGGTTATAGCTTTTAATATGGTTTACGTTTATTGAATATGGATTGGAGTTGAAATTTGTCTTATCACTTTTGAAGTTGTATTCTGTTTTGTTATGTGCATGAGGGGAAGGTGGATCACCTTCTTTCCGAGTACATTGGGTATTTATATCGTGCAAAGGTATATTGAGAGGCTTAAGATTGTAATAACTACTTGGAACTAGAGTAAGCCTTAATTTTCTTAAGAATGTTGGTTCTGTTTTTATATTTAGATCAGATAATGGTTTAAAACCTTTTGTGAGGACTAACTAAGCAATTTGCGACAAATACTCCTTCTTTTATCTGTTGAGACATACAGATCATATCATTTCTTGGTTCAATTGTAATGGTATGCTCAGTACAACTTGAGATCGAGGAGGTATTCTATTGGATCGCTGAAGTACTACTTCGTATTGTCTACTTTCATCTTCATTTAAGGTGATTGAAATGTCTTCCATTGGGGATAAGGAGTTTGTATTATCGGGTGTCCGTGAAACGGTAGTAGATTTAAATTGTTCCTATATTTGATCCCTCGGAAGTTCATCCCCATCTTCTATGGATGTTTCGAGAGGTACCGTGAATTCCATAGGGTTAGTTTCCGTGCGAGGAAACCGGAGCAATTTGTTAGGCCCTTCTATATTGCAATTTTTTTAAAGAAAGTCATTACCTAACAGCCCATCATGGGAGATTTGCGCGTTATCTTCTACAACCTGTAGATTGAACGGGATACTGCGGCTTAGTAAAAAGTTGCTTCGGCAGTTACCCAATGTTTCTCCTTCTCCAAATGGAGTTTTCAAAATGACATTTTGACTTTGTTCTATACGTTTTGGTGTATCTAGTGCTTCCTGTTTGATTATGCTTACTTCAGCTCCAGTGCCTTCTATCAGCTGAACGAATGTCTTTCCGCTTATATCTAATGGTAACTCTACCACTGATACGTTTTCCATAATCTGCGGGTTTTTCAGCTGGGAGAACCCTAAAGCATTTTGCGATATTTTATTTAATGTCGAGCCGCGGCTTTTTCGGTCGACAGTGTGCCGTTTCCCGATTTTGTAGCCTCCCGTCGTTGCTTCTGTTGACAAGTGGACACTGTATGACCTCTTCTTCCACAAAACTTACGCATCTCTTGAACGTGGTTAAATCTTTGATCGTGATTTGGATTGCCCACTGAGTGTTGTTGTTACTGTTTAAGTGATTCCGTGGCGCTTTGATATTTTGTTTACACTAGTGGGCATCATGACTCTTTGTTCTGCAGTTGTCTGTGTCACTCACACTTCATGTAATGACGCTCCGTCTCAGTCAAACTAGAAGCTTAAAGTTACGATCTTAAGGCAAGCTTTGGGTACATTAGAATCATTTTTAGTAGGTGAAAAGAAATTTTTCGAAACTGGGTTTCTTGAAGAAAATTTTTTTTTTGCCGTAATCTAAGAAATACTGTAGCATGTGTTATACAATTTTAGAATCCTTATTTAATGCGTCAACTTTTAAAGTTACTTGCCAAACTGGCGTAGTACATTTTTTTTTCATTATAGTCAGTTAAAGTTGGGTCAAATATTAATTTTCTAGTCTTGGTTCGGCAAAATGTGACATTTTCTTCCAAGCTGGAACAGTAGGCTTAGAATTTAAAGCAGCAGGTTACATAAGCACTATTCGGGATTACACAAGAAAAATAAAATTGAAAAAAAAAGATTTGTAGCAACAGGAGCTAAAAAACCGTCATAAGGTGTACATTTTCTCGAAAACAAAAGAAATGTCTATAATTTGAAAAATACATGACATAGAATTTTTTTTACATTTTTCTGGTAACTGCTATGATTTGGTCTATCACCCGATTCCGGCTTGACGTCGACTTACGGGAGGGTGTATATATGCTTGAATATTAAAAAGAGAAGAAAAACATTTGATTGAAGATGTATTTCACTGACGTTCTTTAATGTGTATTGTATAGTAGTTTATTGATTTAATAGTGAAGTCCTGCCAATCGCTGAATTTGGATTGAAACTTACTTAGTGCTTAATGTATGTAGTTTCAGGAATACTTTGATGTCAGTAGGCATGCTATGCGGGTTCTGGCGATAATTCCCATGTTATTTCTTATGGAGGTCCCAAAACATTTTTGCAACAATCTCGCTCTAACACATCATCCATCCCTCTCCAACCCCGAAACTGGACCTTGACCCCGCATGCGGTCTTGGAACCTTGAGGACCCGCCACAACTGCATTACACAATGCACACACAACCATACACAAACACACACACACACACATACACGGATCTTGAGTCCATAGAAATAGCGGGGGCGTATTTATTTGAAATATAATGAGCTCGTTTGAACATAAAAACAGCATTTATCATTCTTTTCAATGATGGGCAAGCTAAAAACAATAACAAGCAACCGCATCTTATTCTTCGTGGCAATCTTTACCTGTACCAGTGAGGCAAAACTTGATTTTCAACTTCCTTACATTTCAAGCGCAGCAATTTTTATTCATTTGTAATCGGCTATCAGAAATATCATTTGGTTTGTGTTTGCGTATGTGTGTATGTTCATAAACGCAATAGTAAATTATCTGTAGCACCATGTTGTGAAATATAGCTCTTCCTATATTTATCTGGATTTAAGAGATAATTCAAATGGGAAGTAATTTTCAAGTCCTCATTTAAAGTAAAGTTAATGTCTTCGGGGGCACCTACTTGATATATCAGATAAGCAATCAACCGATTCATTTCAGTTTGGCCGATTTATATGAGTAATGCACCAATCTCGCTCTCAAAAACCTGTCTTAGTGTAAACAAACTACGTGAATAAGGTATCAAAATGTTGCTTTTTACCATTTTACTAAAATCATATGCTTGCAAGGCAGGAATTGGTTCATGTTTACATCTGCCATGTGCTTTTGGCTTGCGCTTTCATACTTTATATTTATTTGCAACGGGTAGAAAACCAGTCTTTGCTTGCTTGTTGCACTTCTTACTGAGGTACACTACATGTGTGGCTTCATAATGTTGTTCGCTTTAATTTCTAATTCTTGCTTTCTTTCTAATTAAAGAAGTTCATGCTTACCCAGTTATCACAATTGATTCCATATATTCGTCGTCACTAACTTAAAAAGAAAAACAAAACCTGTTGTGAATGAATACTGCAGCAGGGTTACTGAAAAGAAGTTTAAAATTTTTTAATAAAGATTTTTGCAAAGCGTTAAGCATTATCAGTGGGATGAAAACAAAAATGAATTTTGTTATGTAAAACAGGTTGTGTATATAAACGGTATGTGCAAGGGATCTTTCAACAAAATAAAAGCAAATCTTTGTTATTAATAGTATTTATTTCAATTGTACATAGTTTAGTCGGTTACGTCTATATTAAATCGTTTATTATAAATATTCTAAAGAACTAAAACTGTGTAATAAACACTGTTTACTTTTTATTTTTCTTGAGCACGTTGCAAATTACAACAAGAGATCTCTTCTGAATTAAAAAAAAACGAATGCAGAAAAACTATTTTTCATGGAGGTGTCTGCTTGTTTTTATCTGTTTAACAGGTGATCAGCTGCAGGCAGTAGGTATACCCAGGTAAGTACACCTGTGAATTGACAAAATTGTTTAAAAAGCTC
>OZ005741.1:147898465-147958465 GCA_963930735.1 Dioctria linearis
TCACGTGTTGCATTTTGCTGAAATACCGGAGACTCTGGTTGAGTAGGTTTTGAAACCATGACTTCCGTTATAGGGTGCTTAGAAGCATTCAGAGGTCCAACGCTCGAAGTTGCTCGAAGTTGCTGACTATGTGCTATACGCACCCTCCCGTTGTAGTTTATTAAGTACCGGCTTAGTGATAACGCTTGAAGAATTTTAACTGGTTCCCAGTTGTTGTTAGTCCATAAGAATGCAGTATCTCCTTCTGCAAATAGTTTATCTGGGTGTTTAATACCATATGATTTAACTGGGCGAAAAGACATCTTCATTCCAAATTTTGGTTTTAATTGGGCAAGAATAGTTCGAGGTGAGTGCCTAAGTAGGTGTTCAGATGGACTTTGTCCTGTGGAAGGGGTCGGTGTATTCCTGTAGGAAAGTAGGAAATCGTCGATGTATTTTTCTAATTCTTTTTTCGTAACCCTTCGGATTCCGATGAATTTTGTTAGACTGTGCTTCACTACTTGCACCATCCGTTCTGCCATTTCATTCGCCATTGGATAGTATGGCGGACTTTTGAGAGCCTCCACTCCGTTATTGGATAGAAACTGAATAAATCGCCTGGAGTTGAAAGGGGGTCCGTTATCGGTGACAAATTGATCGGGTAACCCAAAAACTGAAAAGGATTTCCGTAGTTGTGCAATTACTTCTTCAGCATCGGTTGATTCCATTACATACAAGTCTATCCATTTTGAAGTTGAATCCGTTACTAGAAGGATTGGCTTGCCACCTAAGTGTAAGAAATCTCCATGAACGCGACTCCAGGGACGTTCATACCTTGGCCAACCGATGAAGCTGTTGTCTTTTGGGTTGTTTCGTCTGTTTCTTTGGCACTCTTCACAGTCGTGAACTAATTGTTCGATTTCGGTGTTCAAGCTTGGCCACCAGCAGGAGGACCTGGCCAACATCTTCATTTTGACGATTCCTGGATGTGCTTCATGAAGCAATTTTAAAACGTAGTGCTGCAGCATTTGTGGTATAACTACACGAATACCCCCCATCACGCAGTTTTGCTCTATAGATAAGTCAGTTCTTCGATCAAAATACGGTTTTAGAGAAGCATCGGATATATGATTCGGCCATCCGGTTTTGATAAGAGATAAAACTTTTCTTAAGGTACTTTCATTACTGGTGTAGGTAGCAACGTCCTTAAAGGAAAATGGTATAGCGTCTTCTTTCGCAAAAGAGTTTATAAGGTTTTGTGGTAACTCTTGTGTATGCTCATTTGGTAAAGCCAATCTGGATAATGCATCTGGTGCAAACATGTCCTTGCCTCTTTTATATCGTATTTGATAATTATATCCTGATAGTTAGCGTTGAAGTCGTGATGATGTAGTAGACGATATTCCTTGCTTTGGATCAAATATAGTCCTTAAAGGCTGATGGTCAGTGTATAATATGAATGATCTTCCATACAAATACTTGTGAAACTTTTTAACTCCAAAGATAATGCCTAGTGCTTCTTTCTCAACTTGAGAATAATTTCGCTCCGCCTCTGAAAGACTAGCTGAAGAAAAAGCGACTAGCATCTCGACATCATTGGTGATTTGGCTTAACACGGCTCCTACTCCGGTAGAACTGGCATCGCAGGCTAAGACTAGAGGCTTCGTTGGATCATAATGGACTAGAAGACTTTTATCTGATAGGGACTCCTTACTCTTTTCGTATGCCTCTTGACAAGCTGGTGACCATTCGAATGAAACTCCTTCACGCAAAAGGTTGTATAATGACGATAGTAATGAAGACTGCATTGGGACAAAAGATCGATAAAAATTGAGAAGACCTAGGTAGGCTCTTAGTTGAGTAAGGTCCATTGGACGTGGTGCATTGCGAATCGCCTCAACCGTTTTTGGACTGGGCTGTATACCCTGACTACTAACAATGTGACCCAAATATTCAACCCGACTTGAGAAGAATGTACATTTGTTAATGTTAATATGAACATTAGCTGCTGACAGACGACTTAAGACTTCATTGACGTTAGCCTGGCACTCCTCGAATGATTTTCCACCGATAATAACATCATCAATATAACATTGGCAATCGTTTAAACCTCGCAAAATCTCATCCATCTTGCTTTGGAAAAGAGCTGGAGCAGTTTTCAATCCATAAGTTAGACGATTGTATTGAAATAGACCGATATGCGTGTTGACTGTAAAAAAATGTTTGGATTGTTCTGACAATTCCAACTGCTGATAAGCTCCTGTTAAGTCCAAGACTGTAAAAACTTTACTACCTCCTAAGGCGACTAAAATATCATTTATGTGCGGTAGTGGATAATGGTCGGTATCTATAACCCTATTCAAAGTTACTTTAAAGTCCACACATATCCTTATACCCCCATCTTTTTTGCGACAACAACTATGGGGCTCGCCCAATTGCTAGTTCTGACCTGCTGTATAATGCTTTCCCTTTCGAGTTTATGAAGCTCCGCTTACTACTACATACAAATTCATTATTCCAATTCATGTATACATGTTGATTACAGTAGAAATTCAAAACACAACAGTCATATAATGCTATTATTGGTCGTTCGGATAATTTACTCTTTAATGTATTAAACGCATTATCTTGTTCCTGTTCCCCTATAAACTTTACGTCTTTTTTAAGTAAACTAGTTACTGGCTTTGCAATTGTTGCGAAATTATTAATGATTTTTTGAAAATAACTTGCCAGACCCATAAATTGACGTATTTGATGTATTGTTGTGAAGCTACCCAAATTTCTACTAAATGCCACCCAAGTGTAATCCTATACTCCATTTCCTTTCCCACATTTTTGCCGACCACCTAAAAATCCTAACATAGCAACTTTAACGATCCAATATCAAATATTCATTCACTTTATTCTTTCTTATCATAACAATTTGCATACCTTGCACTTTTATATCTTGAGACCGAGGCACAAGCGCTAAGAAAATCGCCTCAAAACTTCAGCCTTTGTTTTACCCCCCAAATATACGTCCGCGAGCGCCGGTAGTAGCTTTTTGATTTTTATAAATAAATATATTTTAAATCTAAGTACAGTTTTCTTTCAATTTACTCCAAAACCCAACAGTATATTAGTTGGTTTGGGATATAAAGCGACTGGAGTAATTTTTCTGCTACCTGGCTGAACTCCCTCGAAACTTATATCAGGGCCAAGATAGTCAATTTTTGTTTTGAAGAAAAACACTTTTCCAATAGTAACGTCAAACTCGAGCTCTGTTATTTATTTAAAATATCATTTAAAGCCGAGAAACCTTTCCCGATATCTTCTGTAGGAATTAATATATCGTCCATATAAGCTAATGTCGTAGTAAATCTTGAGGCTCCTGTTACATACAGGGCATCTATTGGCATCAGTTAAACATGTATATACATACATCAGTGGCGGTTCGTGGGATTCAGAAGAAGGGAAGCAATACATTTTATGTAAATTATAGCTCCGCTTTTCAGACTATTTCATTGCTACTATAAGAAAGTATATATGTATCAAAGTCAATGATGTCAATAATACACAATATAAATATTCATATTTATTCTTGCTCTTGAAAGAGAAGGAAGCCATTATCATCGTTAAATAAATCAGCGATGCAATCATATATTTCATTTAATACATTCACAGCAAATACTACCTGCCCCATAATTAAGCAAATACAAAAATTTCACTCAATATCCCCTTTCACAACGTACGCAAAAAATCTAATCATCTAATTCATTCTTTTCAATTCAACTACCATTATTATTATACTTAAGTATACTCGTTCGCCGGAATACTCAAATAAAACCAAGAATTCTACATTCTCTCGCAATTAAACAGAAACGTACGTAATATTATAGATAGTCAATATCTTATTTTTGCACAATATGAATAAAATATGTTTAAAAAACATCAAACATTTAAAGTGAAACGATATAATATAATTTTAAAATATTGTTCTTGGATAGATTCAGTTTTGCAATGAATTTTTTTTTTGTAGAAAGAAAAAATTATTTTTAACTTAGGACTTATAATTTATTTATTAAAGTTATTTATTTAAAAAGTTTTTTTAATATATGTATTTTATTTTCTAATCATTACATTTTTGCTAAAAACTCATAAAACAGGACATACGTTTACATATATACTTGGCTTGAAATCCACTTGAAGCTCAGGTAGGGCGGTTGATTGAATTAATTCCAATTACTTGAGTTGAATTTTTCTTGAATTTAATTTTCCAATTACTTAAGTTGAAATTTACGGATTGAATGAGCGTTTTCATGATATTTTGATTACGTCAAGCATACTTCATTTATTTCACATCAAAACCCATCGGTTAAACATATAAAATTTAAATGTTCACATGGGATATGTAAAACATTATGCGGAAGCGTTTAAAAGAAAAATCAGCCCCCGCAAGAACGTACCTCCTTTATACATAAATTCGAAAATCACGTATTTTAAAGATATTCGGGTGAAAAAAGTCGGTTATAAAGTTTTTTATAGAGCAAAAGAAAATATGCCAATTAATAAACCTCAGCAAAAGCTTCAATTTGGTATTACGCACGGCCAAAATTGGACAACGCCATGAGTGTAGCCACCACCCTCCCCCCAAAACCCCAAAAAACGTAAACAATTAAGCCCACTGACTAATTCTAAAACAAAAAATCCCATGTAAATCCATCCACGTTTACTATTCTAAAACTATTCCTAAAATTTCACAATATTCGTCACGAAGTTCGGATAATTGGTATTTAAAAAAAGCTACGAATTTATTATTAACATCTGGCAGCATTTAAAAAAAAAGGTGAGCAAGACCGACACCCACCCGCACCAGCATATACTTCTGAATTTATCAATGAAAGTTACTATCACGGGGTGTAAATCAATTGCCAAACGCTACGCTGCGGCCAGCGTATCATAGCAATGTACGCATGCAAACTCTTGAGTGAACATGAGTCTAAAAAGTTAAATGTATTTAACTGTTTACATTGGCTTTGTTGTTGTAAAAAGGCTGTAGGGATTTCAGCGTCACTGCGATGCCAGTGGCAACGGTGTTTGATTCTACTGCCGTTCCATCCATACCACGCGAATATTATGTAGTTTGCTTAACAAGACAAATCGGGGTGGATCTGGTGCTGGGTGGAATGATGGTGTGTGGGTCATACGCTACATTTTGGACAGCGTACCATACAGAATGTTAGTAGCGCTATAATGACATTGGGATGGGCGGTATGTTCTTAGTTTGTAGGAGAAAATTGGGCGTTACTTATAAAATCTTTCAGGTTGTATCTAGTGATGCCAGAGGAGTAAACTTCTTTGAATTTTATACATTTTTTTAAATATTCTAAGAATATTTTAAAGCAAAATGTTATGTTTGGATTTTTTTATTTTGTCAAGGGAAGCAGTGCTTCCTTTGCTTCCAATGAGAAACCGCCCCTAACATACATACATACATGTCTGAATCGATTTCGCTTTACGCAGAATTATAAAATTCATGCATCAATGAAGAAATGCAAGCATGTAGATACATACATACCTACAGCATTCTCATTGCATGCAGAATTATAATTCCCAGCTGCAAGGATAAACATATCTACAAAAATATTTGCAAAGTTCAGTAAAGTCACTCGCTACTGACGTACACCAATTTCTTAATCACATAAAGAAACAAGTGAAGGCGCAGTGACACAATACCCATGCGCGCAAGAATTCGCACGTTGCAATTTGATAACCTTGCGCCAGCGGTAGAACGATGATGTCATAATAGCAGCAAAGCGGCGAACGGTCTACGGAAGTATTTATGTATGTACATATGAAAGCGATGAATGCCGTGATGTAACAACAACAAACCGTCAAAAACTTTGCGGAAATTAATGCCATAAAGAAACACTTTACGGAAAGAATAATTATGTACGAATAAATGCTGTGATGAAATTAGCTTAGCGTAATAAGAAAATAGCAATAGTAATAAGTCAAGAATTGTATAAATTTTCTGTGATTTTTGAATAAAGAAGTTAGTTAGTGAGTAGCAGTAGTATCATCAGAACACAAGTTGTTTCATTTTCTAGAAGTAAAGCTAGTAAGCTGCTCCATTCATCCAACTAGGAGTAAAGCTAGTAAGCTGCTCCATTCATCTACACTAGGAGTAAAGCTAAGAAGCTGCTCCACTAACCCGCACTAGGAGTAAAGCAAGTAAGCTGCTCCATTGAATCGCACTAGGAGTAAAGCTAGTAAGCTGCTCCATACACATCGCTGCTCTACTTATCTCGGGAGAAATAAGTAAAAGCCCAATCGCCGTGAAGGCACGTAATCTCAGTTTACCTACAGTAACCGTGCCGTGTTCCAGATTAAAATATAAAGGTGCTCAGATGGGAGTACTAGAAGTACTTAAGAAATTCAACACTCCTAAGGCAGCATTAATGGTTCGTTGAAAAATTTCGGGAGCATTTGCCAGACCAAAAGACATGCGAAGGTATTCATAAGGCCCATCAGGAGTTATTAATGCACTTTCTTCCACTGCTTCCTCATTTATAGGTATTTGGTGATAACCATTGTCTAGATCTAGGCTAGTGACATACTTGCAGCCTCAATCTTTCCAGCTGGTCGTCAATTCTAGGTAATGGATATCGGTCTTTTATTGTATTATCATTTATTTTTCGAAAATCAACGCATATCCTATACTCACCTGTCTTCCTTTTAACAAGTAAAATGGGGCTACTGAATGGTGAAATTGATTCTCTTATTATATTGTTTTCTAACAGTTCGTCCAGGATGTTTCTCACAGCTTCTCGCTCTGAATGAGCCAAATGGTATCCTTTGTAAATTACTGGGGAACTGTCTTTCAATGCAATTTTCATTTCCGCCAAATTTGTTTTACCAAGCTCTTGAAGACTTTTGGCAAAGCAACTTCGATATCTATTGAATAATTCTAGCAATTTTGTTTTAATCGATATATCAATATCTTCTTTTATTTGACTTTTAATATAATCAAAACTTAAGGGCTCTAAATATTGAGTGCTTATTTTAAGTGTACTCACCGACTTATCAGCAATAGCTTCCTTGCAAGGGGTTGCTCTCACCACAATTTGCTTCTTTTTAAAGGTTATTGGTGTATCTGAAATATTCGCTATCAAAACTGCTCCTTCTTTACCCTCCGTCATACATCTGGCTACCCAGTACTCGGAACTTGGAATCGGTCCGTGCTACAGCTCGAATAAAACGCTTTCCTCTGCTACACACTCAACTTTGGCAAATACAATACTATTTGAGGGAATAACTTCGGTATTCTTTACATTGCGCGACTTTCACGGGAGGCAATTCATCTACCTGTGGAAGTTCCTCATTTTCGCTGCTGAACACTCAGATTCTATCTCCGCGGATAACAATATTGATGTCTTCTGAATTTAAAAAGGGTTGTCCAATAAGTACTGATACACTTTTCATCACATTTGCAACTACAAAGGCCTCAACTTCAGTTTCCTCGAGATCGACTTTTAACTTTATAGTCACTGAACGAATAACTTCAGTAACACCACCACCATAGCCCGTGATCATTAATGAGTAAGGTTTTTATCTAATTTTATTGCTGACGCATCTTTTTCTTGAATTAATACTACAACTGTTATCAGTGTATCGTCGCTGCTGAACACTCAGATTCTATCTCCGCGGATAACAATATTGATGTCTTCAGAATTTAAAAAGGGTTGTCCAATAAGTACTGATACACTTTGCATCACATGTGGAACAACTAAAGCCCACTTTCCTCGAGATCGACTTTTAACTTTATAGCCACTGAGCCACTTTAGTAACACCACCACTATAGCCGTGATTATTAATGAGCATGGTTTTATATCCAATTTTATTTCTGACGTATCTTTTTCTTTAATTAAAATGACACTACAATCGTTATCATGCATCCACAAAGTTTGTCTCCATTGATTTCGCAGTCAACAAAATAATATTAATGTTTTTTTTTGTTTTTCACATCTTTTACACATTTTACAGTTACATTACGTGGTCTAGAAGGATTATTCGTTGCATGTCCTAAACGATTGAAGTTTCTGCACTCCACTTTAGGTTTTCCTCATTTCGTTGAGACATGACCTCTTTCATTACAATTAAAACACTTAACTGATATCACTGTTTCATAATTTTTGTTATTTTTGTGGTTACTTTTAGGGTCTATGTCTTGCACTTCCACTTTTTTGAAGCACTTCTTCTTCGAAGTCTTAAATGGTTTTGGATACTTATTAACCCAAATTACCTTAGTCAAGAATTCACTGTAAAGCTCCTCGGGGGTGTAATATCGATCTGCCCTTGCACCAGTTTGAATTGTTGGATCCTGTAATCCATCGATTAAATAAGATACAGCATTTTTACCTGTTACTTCACAAGCTTGGAGAAGATTCATTTTTGCGAAATAATACTCAGTCATACTTTCATTTTGTTCTTTATAATGATTAACGAGCTTACGCATGGATGTCGCGAAATTGTTTTCTCGGGAAATGAGTTTTTTATCAAATATTTCCATTCATTCCAGGATTTATCACAATCGTTCAAATTATTATACCACTGCTTTGCTAACCCGGCTAACCGATTTTGCATGTGGTAAATTTTACATTTTTCATCCCAATCAACCATTTACTGGCACTTACATTGGGGTTTTCTGGTTGAAATTTTGGTATACAATCAATTCTGACATTATATCGTACATGCTTTTCTTCTTGAACTCGAGTGCTCCTTCTAATGAATGTCTCCATAAGACACTCAAGACGAGCTAACATGGTACTCAATTCAATATCTGAACCATCATTGACTAGGGATCGAGATCGTAAGTAGGGACGACTTTCATTTCTACGCAATTTAGGTCTTTCTCCACACGAACTAACAGCCTGTCGCAAATGAGGGCGACGTGTATCTCCCTGAAAAGGGCTTCTACCCCGCTCTGAACTAGAGCTTTTATTAGCTCTTCATCTGACTCGTGAACTTTTCGCTCAATAAAATCGGCATGCACAAGAAAACAACATGTACGATCTAAATATGATCAATAAATTCTCTTTAATGCGCCTGTGAATCACTGCATATACAAATATACAGAAGGAATACAAACAAAGATACAACCAAAATTGTCTTTACTTTTATTTCCCCAGCAAACATTTGCATGAAAAATCTTCAGGGCGATATGTGGATGATATTGCCAAAGTATCTTCTATGCAAAATTAAAGCAAATACGGTGAAATGATTTCTTCTGTGTCTTGCTTAGATGAAAAGAAGAGGAAATTACAGACAATTTTGTTTTCTGGTTTTAAATGTGGAAGCAAGAACGCAATAATTTTGCTTATTTTTTTCATCTCTATGATACACGAATTTATCATTTGAAAGAACGCGGCATTAGACTCCGTGACAGTATTTAAGATTTTAATTTCACCAATTCATATTAAAAAAATAAAATGAAATGAATATATACCGACTTTTAAGAAATGACTTCATTTATTCTCCGACTACAAATTCCAAAAGATTTATTTGGACAATTCTTCAACGATTTGCTTTGACGATAAGAAAGCGATCAATTTTGAAGAAACGAATGCGTTTCTTATACACGATATGAAAATAAATCGCCAGGAAGGGACGTTGACCAATTACTTTAACGTATCTTTTTCGTATCGCGTAGAAGATACGCACTCGTTTCTTCAAGATGTTTTGCCTTCGGGGCAACAGTTTCTCCCGTTGGAAGTTAAGAATGAAATACGAATTTGATTATCGTCCACGAGATATTTTATCCTCCTGGTAATAAAAAAGTGAATCTTCAGCGTTTCGCTATGTTTGCTGGGTCTGAACAAGCGAAAGCATTACGTATATGTGTATCAAATATTAATGAATTACGCTACGATAATGCTTTACTGCGAGTACAGCATTAATAATCGAATAACGTTCAATTTTAATTTAATTGAACAATAATGCTTCAATGAGTGCGGTAAGCATAAAATTATACCAATAAATATAGTGCGAATCGTGCAAATAAATTAAAATAACTCTATAGGCCGTATTCACCAAGCAAAATTAAATAAATTTTCAATTAAACCTATTCACCAACCACGCTTACCGAGCCGATTTAATAATAATTTAATTTTAGTGAGGCCTTACACTCTCTAAAATAAATTTATTTTCGATATCAGCTAATTGAAGTATCATGCAATCAAATGTCATATTTTTGATAGCGCTGTTAAAAAATTGAAGAAGCGAGAATTTAAATGTTTCGATATAAACTGATATTAGTACATAGAACCACCGTTTTTAATTTCAAGTGGATTAAAAAGTGAATACAAATTATTTTAATCTCAATTAGATTAGCAATCTTTAGATGAAAAGTTTATGATGTTTATTTATTTATTTATATATTTTAGAAAGTTTAAGCGATAGTATAACGGACTTAATGTAAATTCTTTTACATACCACCAGGAAAATATTAAAGCAAAACAGCTATTTTTAATTTTTGAATAATTAATGTAAGTTAAGAGCTATGTAAATAATAGTAAATTTTAATGAAATCAGGAACTATTAACTATATAATTTTTTTTTGTGATGATGATACTCAGGGGAAACCCAGCCTTGCTAGGAAAGGAAGAAGGGACATGGAATTGGGGATTTAGGTATATACATACATTTTATTAAGAAGTAATATATAAATTAAGTTAAAAAAAAATCAGCTTTTTTTCGAGTTTAGATTTATTAGAGGAATCGCAGTACATACCGTTGTCGCCGAAGAGGAGAATAATTAGAAAAAGGTCAAATTTTTTTATAAAATACCATGACGATTCCTTCTAGTTTAGATTCAGACACCCAAAATCTTGACATGGAAATAGTGGAAAAATTAAAAAGAAATCTAGAGTTTCATTTAAAAGGAAATAATCCTGTTTCTGCGAAAGACCAAATAGGTGAATGTCGTCACGGTTGGCCACCTTTTTGACTTTTAGCCATAACTTCCGTCTAAGAAAGAATTTGGTAAATCCAAGCACATGGAAAGACCTGAGAAAAGGGAACACTTTTGGTGAACATTGTGAACATTGCAGAAGTAGAATTAGGAAAGGTCAAAGCGAAATTTTGTACCATTTAGTTTTATCTATCAACAACACTTATTTGTACAATTGTTTTTTCTAAATGCAGGCCCACAAAGAATAAAGTACATCAAATAACTTCCTTTAAATTTTTAATTAATATTTAAATTTTATCAACTATCACGAGAATTGTCACTTTCCAAATTTGCAAATCTCGCAGCTGATAGCTCAAAATTTTCGAAATTGTTTATTTTATTAAAGTTGGTGAATAGCTACAAAAATTTAATTGCGGTCCCTCAATAATAATTAAATTAAAATTAAATTAAATATATTAAATGGCTTAGTGAATACGGCCCTATGTGTATTATTCTATACCTAACTGAGATCTCCCTTAGCTCTTATATTTTTAACTATTACTAACAGAACTTCTTAGCTCTAGTAATAATTTTTGTCACTATAGCCTCAGCTATTCACTAATGATGTAGATTCTAAATGTAACCCCCGCGGCATCCTAACTTTTTCAGCAAATATAGCCAGATCAGGGAATATAGCCCCTGTGATCTTTTTGATATTTTACTGAGGACGTCATACTATAGAATAGTTGTAAAATCGCTGGATCTTCTAAATCGCGATTATGAATTTTGTTTAAGTAGAAGCATTGAGTAAGAAGTATAACAAAGAACGAAAGCAGAGCAAGCTAAATCACTGCATTAGCAAAATTTCGGTTCATAAAAGGTCCGCCATCTATTGACAATAATTAGGAAAATATGATAACGCATACGAGTAGCGCCATATCGTAGCAGATACTGTAATCGAATCTTCTTGTTTTTTCTTTTTCTTATTTAAGACCGCATAGGAAAAAATCTATAATAAGTAACTTCACAAGATATTCTTCATTTTTCCCAATAGCGTTGCTGTTTTGCGGTACGACGATTTGATAAACGTGGCCAAATACGTGATTTCAGTGCGAGGCATTTTATTTGGTATTTAATTTTTTCTGTATCATAGGTATGCAATGTAGGTACCTTCGGCAAATAAGTAATAAAGGTACATTTATCGATTTTTGTGATAAATCTTGATGGAATATGTTCTTAGACATCTTTGTTTGAGAAAAAAAAATACTTGTTCCGATTCCACAATTATTTTATTTAAAAAATGAGTAACACCCTACGCGTTCCGTCCGCTTAAGACATCATCAGGGTTTGCACTCCCAATTATTAGGTACATTGAGTAGTACAAAGATAATTGGAGTTATCGATAGAGTACAAAAGTGCTTAGTAAGCTAACAAAAGTGCAATAATAATAATATAAATATACCTAATCAAATTTGTTTACACTTCAATATTTTATTATATAAATATTAAATATTGATCTGTTTCAAGCGTCTACAACAGCAGAAAACCAAGCTGTACCGATGAGTGTAAGGTTTTCTGCTAACACGAAACGCTTCTTCTTCTTCCTTTCTCTTTTTTCTTTTTTTTAACCTACTGCGGGGTACACAGGTACGATTCGTTTCGAATGAATCTGGTTTTAAGTTTTTTTCTAATAAAAAATTTGTTTTTTTCTTTTACTCAATTTTTTTGGTTTTTTTCATTTCATTTCTTTGTTATATTTTTTCATTTATTTTTCAAGTCACTCAATTTTATTTGGGACCTGTTGATGAGTCAAAGCCAAGACTTGAAACTTGTCACCAAAAATAAAATGGGTTGCGTGATCAAATAACATATAAAAAAATATTTTTAGCTTCTGCTATATAGCGAAGATAATTAAAGCCGTCGAAGGAAGAAACCTGTAGACTTCTGCTCTCGACGCATTTCCCAAACTGTAACTGTAGGCTTGAAGAAGACCTGTAGTTGATTAGCGAACATCCCCTACATCTTTGTATTGGTGATGATTAGTCCATCGCTGCCAAGGGAGCTAATGTCGAGAAGGTTAAACAGCCAATTTCAGCCTTCGTGGCTTTCAGTGTCCCAGGTTCGGACGGAATTTTTTCGGTCCTTCTTAAGGCAGAGAGCGTACTGCTACTTCCTTATATTGATCCCATTTTCAGGGCATGTATTGCATTTGGGTATGCCCCTGAGCTATGGAGCAAAGTGAGGTTTGCCCTTGTTCCGAAGCGTAGCACGTCATTGTATATTGACCCAAAGACTTTCCGAATCATAATCCTCCCCTGATTTCCTTTGAAACTCCTGGAGAGGCTCGTTGCTGAATATAGGAGTATCCCCAAAAGCTTCTCCCTTCAACACGCCGCAGCACGCTTACTGAAGGAGCAGATCAACTGAGACGGCGCTTCATTCAATGGTTACGGTCATTGAAAGGGGGGCTAGATCATAGACTGTTTACCTGGGACTCTTGCTGGACATCGAGGGAGCCTTTGACAGGGCCACCCTCAAATTCGCTGAGTGAGGCAGCTCGTTGGTATGGTATTGACTGCACTGTGATGCGATGGATTGGCCAAATGCTAACCGTATAGTCGGGTGGCGAAACCTCTCTCAATATGCTGGTGGAAAGAGGCCGCGCGCAGGGTGGCGTGATGTCCCAACGAACAATTCAACTTTTGTGAGAGTTGCAAGAGTATTCTGACAACTTTTAATAAAACTTTGTATTTTATAACGTTAGTATTGATATCGTTCTTGCAGTTTCTATAAATCCTCTATAAAGCCGATTTGGGCACACTGTATAAAAGCAGCGGGAACCATTTTATAGAACCTTAATACGATACTTAAGTTCCTCCGGGGAACGCTCTAGGAGCACATATAAAACATCTTATAAAACGAGTTTTTTGTAAAAGCGTGTTGCGTAAACATTCTAGCAGCGTTTATAAAACTGATTTATTATCGCTGTGAAAACGTTTTTCGAATTTGCATATACATATATTTCAGAGGTTTAAATGTATCTTTTATACGTGGCTATTGTACTTTTTACAATATATCTGATTCTTTTCTCCTCATATAAAATATGTATACAAATAATTTTGCTGGTATGAACAAGTATTTATCTTTATAAGTTTAATCATATATGGCAAATATATTAAAATGTAATGAAATTGTCAAAAATAAAATTTACGCCAAATATATGCATTCAAATGTATTGCCAATCTAATGTTTCCGTAAAAGTTTTAAATATAGCTCGAAATAGTACAACGCGCCTATAAATTTGTGAAAATTTATAATATTGCTTTATGGTCCGGTATAATTCTGATTATTTGATAATTTGATATTTTACTCTGAAAGTATTTTTAAAATTGTCAGAATAGACCGTTAATTTCTGTTTTTACCATAAAATGCATATATGAGGTTCGATTCCCGTCCGCGGGAAAATAAATAAAAAAATTGAATTTACAATTTATTTGTACGCTTTCATCGTTACTGGTTAATGCCAGCTGAAAACAAACGTGGCTTAGTAGGCTAATTACAAATTTGATAAATGCAAGAGGGAAAATCATCTGTCTCGTTAGGTCAGTGGTAAGAGCAGTCGCCCGGCAAGCGGAAGGTCCCGGTTTCAATCCCCGGACGAGGCGGTTGTTTTTTCTTCTTATATTTATAAATTTGATTTAGAATCGTTAAAAATAAAAGTTCTTAAAATTCTTCTTTCTCCATCATTGACCGATTCTACAAGTGCAGTTTCGATTCCCGTCCGCCGGAAAAATAAATAAAAAAAATTGAATTTACAATTTATTTGTGCGCTTTCATTGTTACTGGTTAATGCCAGCTGAAAGCAAACGTGGCTTAGTAGGCTAATTACAAATTTGATAAGTGCAAGAGGGAAACTCATCTGTCTCGTTAGCGGAAGGTCCCGGTTTCAAACCCCGGACGAGGCGGTTGTTTTTTCTTCTTGTATTTATAAATTTCATTTAGAATCGTTATTATTTATTGACTCTGGCGTAACTCACGAGCACCCGAAGCCCCTAACAAGGGCTCACAAGGAAAACCCGTTACATCGTTACTTTTAACCTCTTTCATTTAATTAGATCGTCTTGGGTTCTTAACTTCTGTGAATCCCTCAGATATCTCAATGTCGGTGTAACTGAGCAATGATGAGTATACCATTCTGAGATCTAACTTTTGATTCCTCCTGAAGTTCTTTTGCTTTTCAACTTCATCGGTGCCTTCCTGCTTTTGAAATCAATCTTCAGAATTCGGATTCAAATAAGAAAGTCGTCGACGGTGAAAGATTAATTTTTCTCAAGTGCTCATCATTATTTTCCTACCCCACTATTGGTCTGATGCTTGCTCCACGTAGAATATACAGGGATAAATTGATGTTATTATGCAACTGCTACTTCTGCTTCCGCTTAGTCGAGGTTGTTTTACACAGTTTATAAAAATTCCTTATCAATTTCTCTGTCCTTTCATTATTCTATAGTTTTAAGCCTTAAACATCTACTACATATTTATTTCTTATATTTACACTTTCATACATATATTCTTCTAACCTAATCTTGCTTATAACTTTGCCAATGATTTACAAATTTTTTCCTTCTACTGTTTTTTTTTTGTCAAATAATATTTCTCCTTTTTTTAGCTTCTCCTTCTTTTTAATCTCTTATTTCTTTCATTTCACCTTCTTTTCATTTAAATATCTTATTTCATTCTTTTCACCTTCTTTTCTTTTCAATCTCTAATTTCTTTTATCTTTCCAATCTTTTCTCAACACCCTCTTTAACTTTTTTTTTTGTACAAAACCTCTTTGTTTATAAATCTTGATTCTTAACATTTTATTTTTCTTTACTTTCATTACTCTTTTGTTTTTCATTCTTTTTTCCTACTTTAGGTTTGATTTCAATCTTGATGCATTTAATATTCTTTTAACTTTATTATTTCTGTTTTTTTTCTTCTATTCAATCTGCTCATTCTGTTTTTTTTTCAACCTCTCATTTTTATTTCCAAAAGACATTTGATTACCTTTACATCTCTAAGTTTACCTCACATTGGATCCACTGGGTTACTTTTATACATCCTTTTCATATCTTCCTGTCCATATCAAGCTCCGTTCATCGAATTTCTCCTGAAATTAAAGGGAATTTGTTGGACATATATTTGGTTAAACCCCCCGATTCCTGGGTCATAACTATTACTTACCTTGTAAGGGGTTATTGAACTTGCAGTAGAATTCCAATGTTCTGCACGACTGCAGTTTCGATGCCATAATTTCTTCTTAAATTCTGTTCTAACCGATTTATTTCTATATTCTTGAAATTTAAGCTTTCCTCTTCACCAAAGCCCCTGAGCTTGCTTTTGTGGTGGAGAGAAAGTTTTCCTACCCTTATAACTCCATACAGCAGGTCTTTCGGAATACTTAAGCGGTTTCGAATAATTTGGTGCTTTTACCGGACAGGCTCTTGCATTAGCGATTCTTACAAATGCAAGTCTATCCTTTAGACTATTTCCGCTGCGCTCGCCGTGTCCGTGTTGACTGGTCAATCTTTCGCTAGATTCTTCGGTTATAGGCTTGATAGGCTCCGAACTTTCGCAAGGCGTGATAGGGATCTTCTCCCAGAAGGGTACCAGAAATGGGTCCTGTAATGTAGGTACTATTTTTCCTGTCATGTTTATGTTTTCCTTTTGTATCCTGGCCTGGAACAGATTTCCTTGACTGCTTCTCTGCAAAGCTGTGGGGTCCACTTTTGCACAAGCTGCGATATTTTCACAAGAAGCATTTTCTTCCATGCTTTTGCTTGCTTCTTGTATCAGCAGCTTCATATTTACGCCGTCGATAACAGCTCTGCCACTGAGGAAATCCATTCCAAGTATACCGTCGGCTGGAATTGAATCCGTATCACAAATGGCGTTAAATCTGCAGGCATACTGGCTGTTGTCGATCTGCAACTTTGCTTCACAGGTGCCTATAGAGCTCTGGGCATATCCAAAGAGTCCTCCAATTGTTATTTTCTGCTTGTTTGTATCGGTGTATTTCTTTTTATTCTATTGACCTTAATTATGTTACATGTTGAACCAGTATCTACTAAAAGCCTAAACTTACAATCTAAAGCTATGTCCGATGGAACTGTGATGATAAATTTACTGTGAGCTTCTTTCTAACTTTTCCCTTTCTTTCTCTGCTAAATACTTCTTTACGCAGATATCCGTATAATGGTCTCGTGTTTGGCAGAATTGGCAATAAAGCCCCTCCCTTCTTGAATGGAATTCATCCTGTATGCCAACTGAATAGTTTCCCACTCTAACGTGATGAATTCGGCAATTGGATACCTCGTGGCCATATTCCTCACATCCCGTACAGAAAGCTAATTGTTGGCACTCTCTCACAAAGGGTCCAGGCTGACCGCACTTGAAGCAATGTTTGGGTCTATGTTCATTACGCTTTCCCAGGCATTCTTGGTTCTCTTACCTGTAGTCGCCCGTCGTCTCTCTCGAAGTAATCTGCCTCCTCCCGTGCTTCGTCCAGAGATTGGAATTTTCGGCCTGTTAGGTATACTTGCGTAGTCAGGTTCATCACGCCCGCTTTGAATGTGGCTACTGCATCAGCCTCCAACTCTGAAATCAGGCCCCGTCCTTATCTGGATACTTAGCTGAAACTGCCGTTTTAATTTGATTCAACAAATCCTTCAATCTGTCCGCATATTAACTAATGTCGTCTCCGGGTCTTTGTCTGCACGCTATCATTTCGGTTCTTAATTCGCTGTAAGACTTTTTAGGCATACAAGCAGTTTTAATGGTCTGCTGCAATGCCGCAAAATCTGTTGGCTCCTCTGAACTCACCAGATAGTATGCATCGTCCATCAACCGATATCTTACACATTTCATGAAGATACCTTGTTCTTCGGCCTTAAGACGATCGTAAAGATCTTTGCAGCAGTTTAGGAAGCGGTGCACTTCCTTTGCTAGCTTTGGCGACCTTCCCCCTGAAAACATTGGGACATATTTACACACCATATCCATGATTTTGTCATGATTTTGTCATTGATTTTTCCGTAGGACTCTCTATGTTCTTATACGGCCTTTGATCTGCAACTGACTTGGGTGTTGAACACTGGCTTTTAGCTGTTTTAACACTTCCACTTTGTTTTGCCTCCCAGAATAACAGCCTTCTTCGTCCACAACTTTTCTGTGACTCAGCGCCTTTTTTCTTTTCCTGTGTATTTGGACCAAGTTCTACTTCTTTCTCTAATTCTTCGGTTAAGCTCTAGCTTTTGCTTCTAGCAATTGCTGTTTCAGAACTTTTACTTTCTTTATTAGAGCCTGATTTTCCTTTTGGGCTTCTTCTCCTGGTTGTTCCAACGAATTCTCTCCTTTGTGGATAACGTCGAAAGTAGCTGTAACTAATAAATCAAGTGTCTCCCCCTTAGTACTTGTCCGGGTGCAAGTATTGAGTTCTTCAAGTACAGTTTCTAATTCCTCACTTGGCAATAGCTTCTTAAGTTCAGTTGTTAGGTGTTCTCCGATATATTGCCAGTCTTGTTCATACCCTTTTAATTTATCTTGGAACTCTTTCAACTCTTGTGATTTATTTTCCAATTTTTCCTCCTGTTCTCGAAATCGCAAAAGTTCCTCTCCCGTCAGGACGTTCTTTCTCCCTACTGACATCTACACTAATGAATCACAAGATTTCCTAATATACTGTCACTTTACACTTCACTGTCACTTCTCGTAGACCAACCCAATTACTTTAAACACGAACCGCAAAACATTTGAATTTTTGGAATTTTACCGTGTAACGAGTACTCTCCTATTAGCACCTTACTTGAAGATAGTTCAGGGCACGGCACGTTTGTTGTGTGTACGTATATGTATAACCGATGATTGGAGTAGCTAATATAGCTTTGCTCCCAGTGTGTGTGTGTATTTGGAGTAGCGAAATTAGCTTTGCTCCCAGTGTGTATGTTTGGAGTAGCTAAATTAGCTTTGCTCCCAGTGTGTGTATTTGGAGTAGCTAAATTAGCTTTGCTCCCAGTGTGTGTATTTGGAGTAGCTAAATTAGCTTTGCTCCCAGTGTATGCTAGTGTTGAGTAGCTGATGAAGATCAACTCTTCAAATGATGTAATTGTAATTTGTAATTTAATTTCACAAAAAAAAACCTAAACACCACAAAAACAAGACTTAATTTAACCTGAAAAGAAAAGAAAATTTATAACGGAGCAGCTGAAAAGCATTAACTCCCACAATAACAAAAATTAATTTGAAAAATCACAATACCTAAAAACCGCTAAAAAAAAATTAATTATCCAAAAAGATAATTATATTAAAAAACACCAAAAACAAAAATCACCATACCTCACTTAAACTTTTACCGGCTGCGCCAAAATGTCGTGTCCCAAAGCAATCGAACAAGAATCACACACATTAATCACACACATTAATTCTTTATTACGACAACAAAACTGACCTATCTTAATATATAATTCACGCAATTCTAACCCAAACCGAACGATAACTTGGCACCTTAAAGTTACAACGCGACTGATCACTTAACGGCACTCGCCAGACCAGTCATTGGTCTTTTATGCCCCAATACTCGAAAGTAAACTTTCTTTGCTCACAACGCGGATGTAAACAAATGACACAACCTTGTTGTTTGCTCTACCGGTTGCAGCAACTGAGTTGCTTAGTAGTAAACAATCGCCTTACATAATAATTACCATGCGAGGTTAATTATTATTGTAATCGTCGATTGCTCCGCTAAGCGCTCATCGGAGCCAGCTGTTGGGCTAATCAGCAAAACAACCGACAGTTGCAGAACAATACCATGCGAGGTTATTGTTTAGCAATTGCTGATTATTTCGCTGTAATGCCTTTGGCTGCCGGAAGAATCTTCCGTATATTGGGCCATAACAGCTTATCTTTGTCCTTGACAATTTCAATTTCCTCTGCAACCCGTTCATCTGAATTACTTTCTTTATTATGTCCTTTAACTTTCTCACTAGTGGTGTTATTACTCACGTTAGCACTGCTTGGGCTAAGGTTCCTTCCATTGGCTTCAAACATTTCTTTCAAACCTAATCCATTCTGCTCCGAATCCAACAAATCTTCCCCAAAAATCTCTCTTATAATATCTTCCACTTCCTTTGTATATCTTTCATTTGTTCTTTCTACCGGATATATCAAGTTTCTACTTAACTCGTCTGCTACTATATTGTCTACTCCTTTTTTGTATTGTATTACATAATCATACTCCTCAAGCTTCAACCGCCATCTTACAAGTCTGGACCCTGGGTTTTTTACATTGAATAGCCATGTTAACGGTCTATGATCGGTTTTAATTTTAAACCTTCTACCATAGAGGTATGGCCTAAAATGGTGTACAGCCCATACCACAACAAGGCATTCCTTCTCAGTTGTGCTATAGTTACCTTCAGCGCTATTTAGAGTTCTACTAATAAAATGAATGGGCAAATCTTTTCCTCTATACTCTTGGGATAGAACTGCGCCCATGCCAGAATTGCTAGCATCAGTTGTGAGGATAAACTCTTTGTTGTAATCCGGATACTGTAGCATAGTAAATTCTTTCAATCTTTTCTTCAATTCTTCGAAACTACTTTGTTCTTTATTTCCCCAGTAAAATTCAATGTTCTTTTTCAATAACCTATTCATTGGTGTCGCTGTAATACTGAAATCTTTTATAAATTTCCGATAGTATCCTATCATTCCTAGAAAACTTTTTATTTCTTTTTGATTCCTAGGTTCACCCAGTTTATCAATCGCTTCAACCTTCTTAAGGTTAGGTGAGACACCATTCTACTGCGGTCTTTAAAAATTCCGATTTATCTATTTGAATCTTTAGATTCGCATCCTTTATTCTTTTCAAAACTCGCCTCAGTATTTCATTGGGTTCTTCTAAATTCTTACCATAGACCACTATGTCGTCAATACTGGCGCGTATACGGGGGGAGGGTCACTGGGGTCATGACCCCTCCCAAAGCACTAGTTCACCTTTGCAGTGAATTGAATTGGACGCTAAATTGTAGTGAGTTGTAAAAGTTTAACAGGACGATTTTCGTATGGTATGGACCCAATGTGTAGCTGACGTACTTCTTTTGAGTAGTAATAGTGGGTGGGTAATAATAGTCATTCGCTCATAGCTTTTTGTCTTTGAAACGTGTACGGTTTTTTTAGAATTTTCTTGTGTTTTATATAGTGTCGAAAAGTCATCTATCACAAATATCCCAGAATGGTAAATAATTTAGGAATACTAAATATTTATTTTAGTATTTGATTGTTTAGAGAAAGGCACGCAATGCTTAGCAGCGCGGTTATGAAGATGCTTTTATATTTTTTTGCACCGATTACTCCTATAGATGAAAAAGCACACAATTTCGAGATTTGAAAGTGTTATTGTTTCTAAGAAATTGGTCAGCGATCATAATTTTTTTTTACCTATCTGATAACTTGGTGTGGAACTCGTAACAGAACCATACAAACTCACTTAATGAATCTTGATTTAGGGTGCACCAGTAGAATCCTAGTTTCATGCAATCATCAAAATATATCCACCCGTTGATTTTTCATAGCGACACTGATTGAAGCGGGAGTCGCTCAAAATTTTTACGTTCGTGTAAGCATTAAATTTTTCTTAGGAAAATACTTTCAAATTGTTCTTAAGAAATATAATGAATAACTATTAACCGACAATGGTCCAAAAAATGAATTTGTGGATTGATTCTGGTGATTCACTCCTTCGGACGAATGCACAAGCATTCAATTTTCTTAGAAATGTTTGAAATTTTTTCTTTAGATTTTTCATGCACTACCGGTGGTCGATCATGGTTCCGAAGATTTTGATTCAGGTGTATTGGCTGGTCTTGGTAGCTAAAGATACTTATAAGCGTTGGCAATCATACATTTGGTCTTAGAAGTTGACTTGAAAATTTTTCTTTCCAATTTTTATACACTATTGATGGCTCAAAACCATCAGTTGGATTGATTCGAGTGCCGCCAAAATTGATTCTACAATTTTACGTCAGAATTTTTACGGAAAAACTATAAAAATAAAATCCATTCGCTTTCCTCTGTGATAGTTGGCGTTACTTGGCTTGTACTTTCGTATTAATTCAAGTAGTGTTGTTTAATTTAACTTCACGTTTACTTTTCATTTGTAGACGAAGGATAAACTTGCAATATAAGTTAGCGATGGTGGTAGAAATAAAAGGGAAAGTGTAAAGCGGAAGAGTGATAAGAATATTGACAACTTTTTTCAGAAGAACGCAGGATCAGTTAAGTTTCCATCAGATGAAATAGTCAGTAAAATATCATGTACTTCTACTCAGTATCGCTCCCAGGATTTGGCATTGGGGGGGTGCCATATGTGTCCCAAGTCCAAAGGAGTCGGAAAGATAGGACTCAAAACTCGCGTCCTGCACCCATCCGACCACTTAAGTATTGCTATTGTATATTTAAATGTTTAATTTTATTTTATGGGACTTTGTAATTACTTTTTATACATAATTTGTAAATTATATTAAAAAAACTGACTTCTGGGAGGGGACCGGTCCAGGTCGTCCCTCTCCTCGGTTCGCCACTGCTTCTACTCCATTCCTTTGGATGTGAATTAAAGTGCAAGCTCGCTCTCAGTCAATTACTTCACCCGTGACAGAATCGCTTGGGACAGCAACTATTTCTACTATCTCTCCATGAAATGGCGTATCGGTTATGAGTCCTTAATGTCCATCCTGAGATCGACATTGATGTGCATAATATTATCGGTAGGTTTTCCAAATCAAACCGAAAATTGGATTTTATGATATATCGTAAATATGATTAAAAAAAAATTTAGGAGCGACTTCTTCCGACTTTTTCCTCCCCCTTGAACATTTTAGTTGTGACCCCCCCTAGACTGACGGTCTGGATACGCGCCTGTACAAAGCAACCTCTACCTAACAATCCATTTAATACGGTATTCATCATGCTCTGGAAGCACGCTGGTGCATTCTTGAGTCCAAATGGCATTCGAGTATATTCGAAATGCCCATGTGGAGTCGAAAAAGCTGTTTTTTCCATGCTTTCTCCACTTAATGGAATTTAATGATCCTGATGTCAGGTCAAGGGTTGTGAAATATTTTGCTTGTCCCAATTGATCCAAGATTTCCTGCACATTCGGTATTGGATAATTATCGGTTATCGTTATCTCATTAAGTTTCCTGTAATCTATCACCATTCTCCATTTCTTTGTCCCACTTGAGTCCAATTTTTTCGGTACAATCAAAATTCTGTTTACTTTTGAAACAATTCCTTGATATGTGGCCCATGCCTCCGCAGTTATAGCATTTTGGATTAAAATGATGAATTTTAACTAAATTTATTCCCGTATACTCCTTATCTTTGCAACCGTAATATGCTAAGCGGATTTTTTCTTCCATTGCTAGTTGACTCGCCTCAGCTAGAGTTTTAGGACGTTGAGTGTTTACAAAAGTCCCTTTTTCCTTTCTCAATCCATAAACGTATGCATTTAACATATCCTTCATTCTGGCCGTAATAAGACGAATTTTCTGAATCCTCATTAAAAAGAGCTTGTATGCGTCGACGAGTTAAAGTTTCAGATCTTTGAGTATACTGCATAACCGTTTCGTTATGGTTTTGTTTTAATTTAGTCATTTCTAAATGAAGCTGCATACTCGAGTGAACCTCTCTAAATACCCTATTCAACTCATATTTCAAATCCTCCCATCTAGTAAGTTTTTTATTCATGAGCAAGATTTCAGCATTTCCCGAAATCCTACTTTTAATAATAGGCAATAAGCACTTTTTCTGCTGCTCAGTCGTCAACTGCATAGCATTATCGCAATTTTGAATAAAACTATAAGCTTTAGAGGGATCACTATCAAAATGTGTAATGATTTTAATTAAATTCTCTAAGCTCATCCTAACCTCCGCGTTACTGAAAACGGAAGAATGTATACCTGCCACAACATTATTTACAATTTTCTCTTGACCTAATTTCACTTCATTAGATTGATTCGTTTTCTCTCGCTCTACACTATTATCATTTCTAACTGGACTGGACAATAAATTTTCTTCAATGGGTACACCTTCTCTACAATCTTCTTCAAGAAGACACAAGAACATTTTTCTTGAATAGCTACGTGAACCGTAAAAGATCCTATATCTTTCCGTACTATTTTTCAGAGATAATTGATTATTTCTAATTATTTCATCAAGGGTCAATGTGATCGCTAGTCCACTAACGTCGCCCACACAATTGAATGATCTTTTGAGGGTATCGGCATCGAAATCGTAATCGCTTTCGCTAATGCTCGATTTCTGACTCATTATGATTTTTTTTTTTTGTGTAAACAAAAGGTGAAATTCAGAGAAGAACCGAAAGTATTCTAATTCACTTCTTTAATATTTCGCAAATTTCTAAGCAGTTTGTGTGCTGCTCTTTTCTTATTCACTCAATTTCCACAAAGCACCCAAAAAGAAAACTTGTTTGCTCTTATTTCATCACGAAAATTACCACAATTCACAAAAGTTCTACGTCTAAAATATTTGATTTTGTTTTAAATTAAATTTTTCTTTTCTGATCAAAAATAAAAACAATCAAAGGTATATGAAATTATTAAGCCTACAGCAAGCAATAAAACAAGATATTGTAGACAATAACCAGGAAATATTTGCAATCACTAGACTTACAGTAACAAATAGAGTTTTGAGTCCATTACAGACGCAGATTCCAGCGCTCCCAAAAATCGAACCATCCAAGTGTATTTATTACTTCAGCAATACGTAAATTACGGAAGTCTTCCCGCTCGTCCTCCTTTTGTCTCCTTCTGTCTTGGGACTCGGTTAAATCCTCTAGAAAGTTTTGCAAAGCGAGCAAGTGATATCCTCTTTTACCTCGTGAATTAAACACTTGAACAATCTCACCATAGAGAAGATCAATTTTTCTCTTTCTTTATTTCGCGAGAAAACGCTGCCACCAACTGTTATGTACGGAATCGCTAATTGAAGTTAGAGAGAGAATTTTTCTTTAACTTCTCCGCAATGATTTTAAAGAACAAAACGCTTACTTTTATTAAAAGTATAAAATATATTTTATTATTATAAAAAAGAAAATATATAAAAAAAAGAATACAAGAGTATATAAGATCTATATTTTTCGATTGGTTTAACGCACGGCGATCTGAGATGAACTAAACTGTACTTCTTAAAATTAAATTAAACCAACAGAACATAAACATGAAAGTAGCTGAGTAGCACAATTCGCTTCTCGAGAAAATGTTTATCTTTACAAAGATTTAATAAAGAATCGTATTACAATTTTCTTAGCAAACTACGAAGAAACAAAGCATGCACAGTAAAATGTTGCTGACAATTAAGAAAAATTGTTTCTTATCTAATATGAATAATCAAGTTATGCATAACAAGTGTTATATTGAAAATTATAGTTATCCCTTGGGTATCGAAATAAAAGGTGATAAAAAGTAATAAATTGTAATCCACGTATCGTGTTTGCCTCGTAAAATTGCAGGACATTATTCAAAAATTATGTTTTGTGTCCCATTTTTGAAATGGTTACTTTTGATAACTTTTGTTATTATACTTTAATGAGATGTCTGTATATTTGCACGTAAAGTAATAAGGGAGAACGATATGTCCATTACAATTAGAAACTTTATTTAATACTTTTATTTTAATTACATTTTTATTAAAAAATCTAGTTGCAAATGGAATATTCGAATATATCCTGCTCCATATCCTTTCTTTGAGGCCTTCCAGAATTTTAAAAGATCACTTAACTAATGTTACACAACTTTTATTATTAGGTCTGTTCGATATTTCTCTGCACATTTTAGATAAAAAACATTTTAGGAAACACGTTATGAGAAACACCCTGTATACCTACTATTTTTTTATATTGCTCAATATTTAACTCAAGTGATCTTTCTAAAATAATCTTGTTATTTTTTATACTTTACCGTTTACTTTTGTGGTAATTGGATAGAGCACCGATTTGTAATATATACATTTTTTTTTTTCAGATAGTGTAATAAATGTCATGTTGTACTCTGTGGAGCATGACATTTTCCAAACCGTGTAAAAACCAGAGTTAAAGTTGTTACAACCTGTATTTTTTCTCTGCCATATCAAATAACCAAAAATGAATTTGGGAAGCTTTATTTTAACACTGATTATTACCATCACGGGAGCACAAGAAGTCAGCAAATCACTACCTAAAATGATGGGGAAATGTCAGTATGGAAATTCTTCATTTGATCCATGTATGAAAAATGTCTTTAATGAGCTCAAGGTGTTCTTCAAAACAGGTAATAAGAACGACAACTTTTACTATATTTTCTATTATAACATTATGGCAATGGTTATATATATGTGTATGCATTAGTTTCTGCATAACAAAGTTACTACTGTGTTAGCTGGAGGAAGAACTGCAATCGCTTTCACTCATAAGTGAACTCGACATGGTAGGTGCTATCTAGCTTATATGTAAAGTAGTTCCATGCTCTTGTAATTCACCCCTTATTTTCGAGATTTTTATAATCTCAATTTAAAACTTGTTTTTTACACTAGCTAAAATAAGGGCTTTGTTTGGAATATAATTGTTTTGAATTGGACCGAAAATAATCGCTCGGGTTAAAATTGTGGTTTTGGTTTCCGATCATGAACTGTTCTACATTGGAATAATGAATTTGAACTTGGACCATTTTTGTTCCTTATCATGAAAAATATTACTGATTGAATTTAAGTACGTATTGCAAAGAAGATAACTCAGAATTCACAAACGTATTTACTATTCTTATGGATACGCTGTGTTCAAAATTTCAGCTCTCTACGTCGACGCATTTTCAGGCAGTGTCCGAATATACAGGGTGATTCTGATCAAGATACCTTCCGGTATACCACGCGATTCCTTGAGGTAAGCTGATCAAAAAATTGTTCCACATACCCCCCCCCCCCCCCCCCCCCCTGGAAACCTTCCTTTAGGAGTGGTGGCCAGTTGAAGATATTCGTGAACCCTTATGGGAATAAATGAGTATAACTTTTGAACCACGCTATAGATTTTGGTTATTGTTGGCTTATTACATAGCCAAGAGTAGTAGCTGTTGAAAAGTGTATTATTCTGTATTTTCTAATTAAGCATCTTTAAATTATTCGCAAATATTTCCAAAATTTTAATTTTTCTACACACAACAGTTTTTGAAATAAATAACGGTATTTATGAAATTTGTGTGTAAAAAAATAAAAATTTTGGAAATATTTGACAATAATTTAAAGATGCTTCATTAAAAAATACAGAGTAATACACCTTTCGACAGCTACTACTCTTGGCTATGTAATAAGCCAATATCCAATAACCAAAATCTATAGCGTGGTTCAAAAGTTATACTCATTTATTCCCATCAGGGTTCACGAATATTTTCAACTGGCCACCACTCCTAAAGGAAGAATTCTAGGGGGTGGGGGGGGGGGGGGGGGGGTATGGGTAAAGAATGGTATGGAAAAGTTTCCACTGTCCGGTAAACCGTTCTATATGTATGTATATGCAAAGAACCATTTCAAAAATCAAAATTTCCGCAGATGGGTGACCGTACGAAATTACCTAACCGCATTCATTTAGGGTATCATAAGAATTGGTCTTATATGAATTCTAGCTATTTTACTTGTTTTTTTAACGGTGTTTTTAAACAATAAATTGTGAATTTTCAACTGTTTAAGTGAACGCGCTCTCGAGTTATTGTGAAGACAGGCAGATGGACAGACAGACGGATGGACATAAGGATATGCATATGCAATGACAAACCTGGCATGCCCTATGTTTTCATCATCTAGAGGGTGTAAAAACGTAGGAAGTTTTATATCCACATATAGCCTTTAGTATTGCTTTTTAAAGATTTGTATATGTATGTACAATGTACATACACCTATGTGCATGTATCATGAGTTAGCTTAATTGTAATATGTTGTCCGTTTCGCATTAGTTTTATCAGCATTTGTTTGTCGTAAGTGTAGTCATGAGCATTTCATTCATTGCATTTTCTATTTATCGCATTCCATAGCACTAGACTCAGAGGTAACCTGAGTGCTGATAACAGTAAGTACTGAGTAAGCTGTTCATATGGCCAAGCGGCCTGCTTCACTTGCGTTAAGATATCTTTATGGTAAATTAATTTAATTCGTAATAAAATCAGTTTTGATTCCATGACTCTTCCGATAATTATTTTAGTATACAAGTTTATGCGCTTGTACAGTGCACCCCCATCAGAGGTCTACGAACAAAAACCAAGGGCCTTCGTTGGCAACGGGGAAAGTTAAAAATTTTACCCAATTTAAACATTGGTAACCCCGACGTGATTTCACGTCACAGTGAGGCACATCTTTACGTTCTCTGGATTGTGACATCATGCTATATCATGCCTATTACGCGTCGATGTGGAAGCTCTATGAACAATATCAAGAGCATTTCAACAAAATGATCAACTCCTTCGACAAGAGAGAAAAAGACAAAACTCAATAGGCCGACAAAGCCTTAGGACCTCAAAGCCACCTCCAAAACAAGCGATGCCAAAGCCACTTCAAACTAAAAGAAGGATGGAGAAGGTACAGAGCAATCTTAAGTCAGCAAAAGTTAACAAAATTATGCGTCGACAAAGAGCCATAGTTCAGTAGTTGCGAAGGGTACTCCAAGGTACTCAATATGACGATACTCATCCACGACAGTAGCTGATACCATAAGTCAACATTGGTCTCTGCTGAGTTAAAACTATTTTGCTTTAACTGGGAACTGGCCTAGCGAAGAAATGGAATGTGCCAGGTGATGAATTGCGATCGCTGGTTCAATGATCCTGTAAATAATAACACGTTAAAATGCTGATTACATTTATAGGAAAATTTAAACTGGTTGATTAATAGGGCTACCCTGTAAAAAATAATAGAACTATTCCCTAAATTTAATACACGTTTTTCCTAAAAATAAATAAATGAATTTAGCTATCTGGCAGCAGAAAACCTATAAGGTACATAAAATTTCCGAAATGTTAAGCTCTCTTGGATATAAGGAAGAAAATATTCAAAAAATTAGGTATTATGCTACATTTTTTATAGAAATATATTTTCGTTTATATAATTCACACATTGTTTTTGAAAAAAGTCATATATTGTTTTTCAATATTATGTTTGCGCAGCGCACCAACATAACTTCCGTACTACTTAGTATAGTAATAGGGGATGAGAAATGAGCTCATTCTTATGTTTTTTAAAGCGGGCGGTGTTCTATCGCCTATGGTGGAGTGTCGTGCTATTACCTATTCCCGACATTTTAGGGAAATATGTTAGGGAATATTCCCTAAATTTTAGGAGGAGGAATAAAAAATTCCCTACATTTGAGGGAGAAAAGCTACCTATATTTTATGGTAAAATCTAATTTATGTTTTCCAAGGTGGAGCTTTCCTTAATTTTATAGACAAATACCTGACCTTTGTGGCACAAATTGTTGCCACTCACTTTAGGGAATTATCTTTTAACGTAATTTCTAGCTTGCTAGCTAACACTTGGATCACAACATATTGCCCCGTGTTAAACATACCTTGTTCAACTGTCGATGTTTACATTGAAGTCTGGTGCTGTAACTCGCCTCGGGCGGGGTTTAGGTGGCTTTGATGTGTTGCGATCGGATTTCGTTATCTTGCATCTCCAAATGATTCTGTCAATAATCATGATGACAGCCAGGTATTAGATATCCTACCGCATGGTGTGCGGAAAATTGCTCGCCAACAATTGCTCGCTCACAGCTGCTCGTCCATAATTGTCCCCACACAACTGGCTCCCACACAATTGCTCGCCAGGAGAGTTGTCCGCCAATAACAGATTTTACTATATTATATTATAAGTTTATATATAGTTTATTATATTATAAGTTGGAACATTATTGGGAACTGTAAAAATATAAATATTATACAGTAACTAGAAGTACTTGTAGTTTTAGATGTTCATAGTGTTGTACTTTAGTTCGGGGAAACTCTTTTAAAATCAAACTTTTTAATGTATAGGAGAAAAAATGTTTATTGAATGATTATTGGCATCAAGTCAGGTGCAAAGTAAAATTTTATTTGACAACATAGAAAATATAAAATCAAAGAAGTTTCTCCAACCTAGGAAAGTTTAGTTTATTGTGAACAATTGTAAGTCTAATTTTTGTGATATGAAAGAGTGATGAAACTACTTGGAGATATAACGTCACCATATATTTGCAGGTAAACGTCAAAGCAACGACCGGCAAGTTTATTGCCACGACGGGCGCAATACAAATTTATTGCCGACTTGCGGGGGATTAACAAAGGATTTTTTTACGAAACGAAATCTTCCCGGCGCGATAGTAATGGCAAAGATAACCAAATAAGAAGTTAAGAGACAACCGAACAAAATTGGAAAGTTTTCTTTGGAACCAACTCTCTTAATATTTCAGAAAAACTTGTCTTAACAAAAGCGCGGGAGCATTGTATGAGAGTAAAATCTGAATACTCCGCCCCTTCATATTTATTTCCTAAAAATAAATCATTTGCCATTCTGTGTCGTTGAATGTAATCTGTGCTTTTACAGTATTCGTAAAAGTTTTAAACCGAGTTTATTTTTTTTTTATTCTTACTTATTCTCTCTTTCCTTTTCTAGCCATGTACATTTTAAATGTAAAACACTCGGAAATCTCGCCTGTGTCTGATTAGATTATCTTTGGTAATGGTCTATTTCTTTGTTTTCCAAGTCTTTGCATCCGGCTTTAAAGCAATAAATCAAAATATTTTTCATTTTATATTCATTTCAAATTCATTTCAAATTCAGCCTGTTAGTGTTCAGGTCGTTTTAGGGTTCAGTCTGTTATAAGTTTGTCTTCCTCCTTAGATAATGATGGCGTTACAATTTGTGCAAAGCGAAAAAGAAAACGAAGTTGCGCGGATAAAGGTATATTAAAGATAAAGAAAACAGTGAGAAAGTATTTTGGAAATGTTATCAGTCTAAAAGACTTAAGTGTCGTGCACGTGTCCACTGTGTTAAAAATGAAATTGCGCTATATTGAAATGAACACAATCAAGTTGGCGATGCGGCAAGGTGCCAAGTCGTGGCACTCTATAGTGATGCTAAGTCTCGAGCAACAAATACCCAATATGGGACCCATCGCATTGTTGCTGATTCGTATACTAATATGTCTTAAGCTGCAGCTGGGCAGATGCCACGTATGGACAGCATGAAAAGGACAATACGAAATGTAAGATATGCGAAAGACTGTCTATCAGCAATTTGTTAATGTAAAAAACAACTTTCCTGGCGAGCAATTGTGGGCGAGCAATTGTTGGCCATCAATTTTCCGGTAATCCTACCGGATAGTGATGGACGTGGTGTGCATGAAGTTTATTTGGGAGTTCCGTTATATCTTGGGTTTGAACTTCCTTCTGAAGGACCTTTAGTTCTGCTATTGGGGCGTGAAATGCTATGGCATTGTACTGAATCATTGGAAGCTGATCAAGGCTTGTAGGGTTGGGAGTACTGCCAAGACGTGTATAGAACAAGTTGTTGGTACTTTAATATACATGATGGCCTTGGATGATCAAGAAATCTAGTCTGACAACGCAATTTGCTTGAGGTTTCAGGAGCCCGGATCCTTCTAATGAGGTTTGAGCCACATTACTTCCACATACGACGTTGACTGTAGCCTTCTCCTTAAACCCGGAGATCCATTGGTTCGGCTGGATGAAATTGTTCAATTTGGCACAAACTAATATTTGCGCCTCTTCGATAGATTGGATGGAGCTGCTTGCATAAGTAGATGGTTTCATCAGTTTGTAGATACGATGATTGTTGTTGCTTCGTCAATGGGCAATATTGATCTCGATGTAGATTAATCTCTAGGAACTCTGAAGCAGGGTTAATTGCGACCATTGATCGATGCGGGAATCGGATTGACTCCGAATTATTCGAACTTCTCTAAATTCACGAGAAACAGTTTTAGTCGAAAGATAACATAAATGTCGACGACTCGGCTTTCTATTGTCATCAAGCAGTAGAATTTTAGTATAAAATCCTGGGATGCTGGTAGTTGCAGAGATGTAGGTAAATAGGCCCTGATAATGACTATCACTTCAGCTTATTGCCTTGGGAAGAGGAGCAGTGATTAATCCTTCCATCGTGAGTGTCAACGAGGGTGTTTATTTTTGCTGATTGCGTTTTTTGAAACTTTATCATTATCATAGTCAGTTAGATTGGTAATGAAGCAAACAGTTATGCCGCCCTCTGTTGATACAGTGCCTCTATGATGTTATTTATGCGCAGGGTTATCTCATCAAAGTGGGCATCTATTTCTTGAACCTTTTTGTCAGCACTTTCCAGATCAGTTTTCGTTATATTTATTGTGGAGTCTATCAACGACGTCTGATTTTTTAAGAGCGTAAGGAGGCGGTTATAATTTTCTATTATGTCGTCAATCGTACTGGACATTTTTCTGCTGCGTATTCCGAGTCCAGTACGCTGAACAGGGCATTCCCCACATTGCCAATGAAATCGACAGCATCTCGTTTGCTTCGAGTACTTGTAAGTTTGGCGTGCAGGAGCTCGTTATTTAGTAGAAATTTGCTGCTGCAGCTAATTGAATTTATTAAATAGTTCGACACGTGAGCTCGTTTGTCCGATTTGATTGCAGAGGTGATCTAGGGGTTCGGTTCCATTTATAATTGCTTGAAATTTCATCCAGTGTGTCTTTCTTTCATAATAGACCACGAGGATCCACAAAATACTTCCCAGGTTGAGCATCCACACAAAACAAACGAAATGCCTCTAAACCATGAAAAAGTAGTTAAACTTACTATACAAATGGTGCCTTTGTACTCTGGAGAAATTAATTCTCAAACCCTCACAGATATAGGCTGTTGTAAGCAAGTACAACAATGTCTAGCAGAGGAGGAAAAGGCAGCCTTCATGCAAATTTTCCCAACAAGATTGAGAGGAAATGCATATCAATTAATAGCATCCAGTACACCACGAAATTTGAAGAAGTTGAGCAGTTACTTTATCGGACTTACTTACCTCGTGAAACATATCATGAGTTAATTAACAAACTATTCACTAGCGACAATATACCCAAGAATCGTTTAATTCATTTACTACTAGACTAAAAAGACTTTTAGTACAATATAATGAGGCAGCACAAAGCAAATACGGTGCTGAAAATTAGAATGTGGTAAAGCAACAGATCGAGGACTTTGCAATGGCTTCCGTAAAGAGTGTTGCAACTAGTCCCCATCTAAACGCCTATTTACTTTCAGTAAATGAAAGCTCGTCGGAGGCTCTCATTCAAAAGGCATTAGATATGGAAATGTTTCAACAGGGTCTCTTTTTCATTCCACAACCATTAAACTACTTACCTCAACCTACAAACTCTTTTCAAATGCGCCATTTCTTTAGACCAAATACCTCAAATTTTGGTAATGCTTATGGTTACCTTATACACGAAAGTGTAAACTCCTCTATATACCCCTACACAACTGAGCCAGGGAAACCTAATATAAAAACTAAGTATAGTATACCTCCAATATTGGAGTCATTAAAGGTACCTTCAGTATCCTTTAATACTGATAAAAATCCAACAAATAATTGGTGCTCTACTCAAGCCAGTATGGCAGGAGAATCTTTAAGAAGCCTACCTCTATTCCAGAACTCTTCTTCTCAATATCCAGATAAGAAACCATACGGAGAATAAAAATTACTTTTAGGTAGGATCCCCTGCAGTTATTGCAAATACAAGAGACATACGTATCACGATTGTTTAAAACGTAAAAATACTCCCTTCTGTATTAACTGTAGAACAAAGGGTCATGATGCCCAATATTGTAAACAAAATGTCAAAGCGCCACGGAATGACTTGAACAGTAACAACAACACTCAATGGGGCAATCCAAGTCACGAACAAAGATTTAACCACGTTCAAGAGATGAGTAAGTTTTGTGGAGGAAGAGGTCATACAGTGCACACTTGTCAACAGAAGGAACGATGGAAGGCTACAAAATCGGGAAACGGCACACTGTCGACCAAAAAAGCCCCGACTCGACCTTAAGAAAAAAAATCGCAAAATACTTTAGGGTCCTCCCAGCTGAAAAACCCGCAGATTAGGGAAAACGTATCAGTGGTAGAGTTACCATTAGATATAAGCGGAAACACAGTCGTTTGGCTGGTAGTAGACACTGGAGCTGAAGTAAGCATAATCAAACAGGAAGCACTAGATTCACCAAAACGTATAGAACAAAGTCAAAAGGTCACTTTGAAAACTCCATTTGGAGAAGGAGAAACATTTGGTAACTGCCGAGGCAACATTTTACTAAGCCGCAGTATCCCGTGCAATCTACAGGTTGTAGAAGATAACGCCCGAATCTCTCATGATGGGCTGTTAGGTAAAGACGTTCTTGAAAAAAATTGCAATATAGAAGGGCCTAACAAATTGCTCCGGTTTCCTCGCACGGAACCCACCCGATGAAATTCACGGTACCTCTCGAAACATCCATAGAAGATGGAGATGAATTTCCGAGGGATCAAATAGAGGAACAATTTAAATCTACTACCGTTTCACGGGCACCCGATTATCCCCAATGGAAGACATTTCAAGCACTTTAAATGAAAATGAAGGTAAGCACTACGAAGTAGTACTTCAGCGATCCAATAGAATAACTCCTCGATCTCAAATTGTACTGAGCATACCATTACAATTGAACCAAGAAATGGTCAGTATGGTATGTCTCAAGAGATAAAAGAAGGAGTATTTGTCGCAAATTGGTTAGTTAGTCCTCAAAAAGGTTTTAAACCATTATCTGTTCTAAATATAAACACAGAACCAGTATTCTTAAGAAAATTAAAGCCTACTCTAGTTCCAAGTAGTTATTACAATCTTAAGCCTCTCAATATACCTTTGGACGATATAAATACCCAATGTACTCAGAAAGAAGGTGATCCACCTTCCCTTCGTGCACATGACAAAACAGAATACAACTTCAAAAGTGATAAGACAAATTTCAACTCCAATCCATATTCAATAAACGTAAACCATATTAAGAGCTATAACCCAGACAGACTTGTGGCTTTGCGTAAAGACTTACTATTGGATGGTAATTTAAATGACGAAGAAGAAACATCAATTCTTGAATTATGCTATAAGTATAATGATCTTTTTTGTCTAAAGGGAGATAAACTAACACCATAAAGCATACCATCCCGATATTGCACATTCAGACACCCATAAATCAAAAGATGTATAGACTTCCAGAAACGCACCGGGCTGTAATACATGAACAAATCAAGGAAATGTTAGAGAATGATATAATCCAAATAAGTAAAAGCCCGCGGAATTCTCCGCTGCTGGTAGTCCCCAAGAAAGCCGGGCCTGATGGCAATAAACGTTGGCGAGTAGTAGTAGATTTCCGTAAAGTTATCGAGAAATCTATAGGGGATGCCTTTTCATTACCCAGGATAGAGGATATCCTGGATCAGCTTGGGCATTCGCGTTATTTTCCTGCACTTGGCCATGGAAGCGGATATCACCAAGTACTGGTTGACCTAAGAGATAGACCAAAAACTGCGTTTAGTACCGCTTATGGGCATTATGAATTTAAGAGAATGCCATTTGGGCTGACAGGCGCACCTGCGACTTTTCAACGCCTGATGAACTACATTCTGAGGGGTCTGCAAGGATTAGAATGCTTTGTCTATCTCGATGATATTGTAATATATGGCAAAAATTTACAAGATCATACCGAGAAACTGGCTAAAGTATTCGACAGACTTCGAGCCCATAATCTTAAAATACAACCCCAAAAGTGTCAGATGCTTCGCCGAGAAGTAATATATCTCGGACGCAAATGCTCAAATGAAGGAGCACGCCCAGATCCCAGACAAGCTGTGTGCAAAATTTTTCTCAACCCCGACCTGTGAGGCAAACTCAATCGTTTCTTGGATAGGCAAACTACTATCGCAAGTTCATCCCTAATCTCTCAAAGATAGTCAGGCCAGTAACAAATCTCTTACGGAAAGACGTCAAATTTAATTGGACGCAAAAGTGCCAAGACTCTTTCAATGAGATTAAAAATTCCCTTATAAATCCGCCTCTACTCAAGTATCCAGATTTTATCCAACCTTTTAATCTAACAACAGATGGTAGCAATGAGGCATTGGGAACTGTATTATCACAAGGGACAATAGGTAAAAGCAGGCCTATAGCGTATGCAAGTAAAAGTTTAAATAAGGCGGAACAAAGATACTCCACAATAGAAAAAGAGTTGCACGCTATTATGTGGGCCGCCAGGAACTTCAGCTGTTACTTACAATTGTAGAGCTTTTACGGTTTACACAGACCACAAGCCTCTGAAAGGCCTATTTAATGTGAAAGACCCGACATCGAAATTAGTCAGGTTTCACCATAAACTCTCAGAGATTGACTACAAAATTAAATATAACACTAATGCAGACGGTTAGTGGAATACCTGCCCAGCTAAACCAGGAAAACGCCAATTCGTTCAGGTACATCACCGAGCCTATTCCGACATAGACGAACATGATTCTAGCTCTCCACCACCTTAAAAGCCTAAACAAGCACATTGCCATGCTGTTACGAGAGCCCGAATAAGGGAGTCACAAAATAATATTGAAGAGGTAAATCAAAAACGAGAAACTCCCCATAAATTTCAAAAAAATATTCACGGAACCTCCAAAAGAATTAGTCGAAATTTACTCAACTAATAACAGCAAATCCGAAAGCATTGCATCTGAACACGGCGAATTACCTTGGAACCAAAATCTAATAAATTCCCAGCATACATTACCGGAAATTATCTCAGACCCGGAGGAAATCGAAACTATTTCAAAAGACTATCATGATGCCGCATTTGGTGGTCACCAAGGAGTAATAAAAACTTATAAAAAATAAAGAAAAAATATAATAGAAAAACATGCTTAGTTCCATCAGGAAATATATTCGAAAATGTACTAAATGTCAGAAAATAAAGGCTAGCCTAGAGTATCGTATACATATCATGACAGATACAGGCCTTCTGCCCTTCCAGAAAGTTTATCTAGACATCGTAGGCCCTTTTGAGGAAACACACTCAGGAAACAAATATATTTTGACTTTCCAAGACAATCTAACGAAATTCGTAGATTGTTACGCCATGCAGTATGCAATATTTTTCGATAAGATAATTACTCGTTATCGCATTCCTAAAAAGGTAGTAACTGGCCAGGGTTCTAACTTCTTAAGCGATCTTTTCAAATGAGTCTGTAAGCTTCTGAAAATAAAAAAATGCAGACTTCCGCTTATCATCCGCAATCCAAAGGCTTGGGATCGATTCCTGAGAACCGTAACTTTTGTATACAATAAAAGCCCACATGGTGGCACTAAGCTCACGCCAATGGACTGTCTGTTTGGATTCACAGCGGATGTTCCCTCTAACCTTAAAAGAGAGCCAGAGCCCATTAACAACCACGAGAGTTACTACCACCTTCTTAGGTACCAAATACAAAAAGCATATGCTATCGCCCGAAAGAATCTGCTGAAAGCCAAGGAAAAGTCAAAAGTGTACTATGATAGGCACTCACGTCCGGTAGCATTCCAAGCAGGCGATAAGGTATTGTTAAAAAATCCCGCTAAAAAACACAAGCTTTCCCAGACCATATCTCGTGGTACAAGCTTTTACGTCTGTTTACACAGTGATACAAATCGGTAAAAGAAGAGTAACCGTACATAATAATAGACTGAAACTATTTCACGAATAATGGCTAATCTTCACAGTAGATGTCAAGAGTCGCAATTTACCAATTCCTCTCCCACTACAAGAGACGGTGCCGACAAAGCTATTAAAGCACAACTCCTAGATTTGTGAGGAGTAGCTATTAAAGCATAACTCCTAGGTTTAGTATGGAGTTTACCTTTATTTATTTCCTCAAGTGGTTAAGTAATTGGGGAAGGTCAGTAACGAGTAGAATTATAATGCAACGAAAACGATGTAGGTATGTATGTTCATTGAAAAATGATTTAGATATGTATGCTTGCGCTTGATAGCATTTCTTTGATAATTGACGTAAGTATGTACATATGTAACTATGTTTGCTAGATCTTTTTAGCTGAGGTATGTATGTAACATACTTAAAATTGTTGGTGGAGGTATGTATGTAACAAGTTCGAATTGGAAAATGCACATTCAAAAATAATTTTGTGCACTTTTAAAATATCTTTTGTTGTTAAAGCAAGATTATTTTCAAACATTTTGTTTAACCCGTATCTTAAAAAACGTGGGAAAAACTCTTCACCCTTTTCTACAACTAGTTCTAAAATATTTACAAACTTATCTGTTAACATGACACCGTAAGTTTGATGATCTCGTATCTATGTTTTATATTTAGCCTGGTGATACTTCTGAGAAGATGCTGTAACAAATACAAAATTAAGACTAGCACCTTAATTCACTTCTAAACTTTTCCGTCTTACCCTTAGTTTTGCTTTTCTCTGCGCACTATACAGGTTTAAAAAGAAATACAGTTTTTTATTTTAAAACTGTGACGCCGTTAGTTTGATGATCTCGTGTGGATGTTTTCTATTTAGGCGCGCACTACATAGCATTAAAAAAACTAGTTTTTTATTTTAAAAACCGCACAAAATTTCCTGATCAACACAACTTTTGCTTATAAAAGTTTGCTTTCAATAAAAAACGACAGTATTTCGTCTACCTTTTATACACCCGAGTCTCCTCTGTTTAAGTGCATGTCTTACTTACAAAGTAAAATAATCCAGTCCTTTTGTTGGTTTTTGTTTTTACTTTCACCTTTGTATATAAAATGGAGTTTTTCGTGTATATTTCATAGTTCTATAGCAACAGTTGATGGTTCGTAAAGTCGTAGCTTAAAAATCATCTTATTGTAAAATATGGTAAGTCAAAAATAGTAGTTTTAAAATTTCACATCAATAAAATAATATGATTAACCAATTCAGGCAAACTCCACATCAGAATTGTTGACGACCATCGGAAAGGAAGCGTCGTATAAATTTTAAGAGATGCAGAGCTTAAATCTGAAAAAAATCAACTATTTCAAGTACGTAAAAACGCAGTACGGCCAGAGATTAACGGTTTAAAGATAAATAAAGTGAAAGCGGAAGTTGCATGCGACGAAACAGAATGGCAAACGTTTCATTTTCGGAAATAAATGAGAAAGGGCGGAGCTTTCACGATTTACTCTCATAAAATGTTCCCGCGCTTTTGCAAAACCGGTTTTCATGAAATATTGACAATGTTTTGGTTACATGTTATTGCTGTAAATGGAAACATGTTGTTGCTGTAATCCTATGATATTTGAACTGAACGTGTTTCTGTCTACATTCGTTTTGCTATGAGGAGATTATATGGGAGAACTGATGCTGAATTCTCTGATATTTTTGGGAAAAATGGAAATTTTATTTGAGAGGAATTTTACATCTTTTTTCAGCATCTGGGCCAAAGCTAAATTTATCTTTTTCTTAAAAATGGGAGGAGTGTGACCTGATGTACATTATTATAAATAGATTGAAAGGATTTTGAGGGATTTAATAAGATTTTGTCGTTCGGGTAATCCTACGTTCTCTGGATTTTTGTTTTTAACTCGACATCTCAGTTGCACTACAATTATGCATAGCCACGTTCTTTTCCCTTTCATGCAAAAGACGAAAGTATATGAAATTACTTAATTCAATCTAAAAAACACCAGAAATTTTCAAATTTTGCTCTACTGCTTCTTAATAGTGTCACACGGTATAAACACGCTTCCGTTTTCGGGAATTTGCTTCCAATTCCGCCATGTGCTTTACACAGAGCCGGTACAAAACGCAACTTTAGTCTCATCAACTTTCACTTTTCGAATGCATACGCGCTAATGCCATATGATTTACACGATAGTGGGACATGGTTTACCTGTCCCTTACATGCGCTATGTTATTGTTGATAGCTATGCTGTTGTGTTATTTTTGATAGTTATGCTGGATAAATGGATTAGTTGTTTTTATACCTCCTCTTCTAATTGTACATACTCGTCAATGTTGTAACCCATTTTAATTGGATCTTCCGTTAGTTTCCAGATATCTGGTTGATATTTGCGATCTGTAACCAATGTTGATTTAGTCTGCTTATTTTCAGGTCATAATATTTTTTATTGTGCTGTTCATCATCTATGTATCTTCAATACTGCAATAAGGCGACGTAGAGCTTTAATGAGTTCTCCTTGTCGTCTTATTGCTCGAATTATTTGTTTTGGTGGGTTTGATTGAATTTCTGTCGTTCTCTGATGTATGATGATATCATCAGACCTTTCTGGTCTTGGATCTATAACATCTTGGGTATGGTAATTTTCATTTGCACCGACTATGACTTCTTCAGTAATGGCCTTGTTGAGTGACTCAATATGACTGGTGAAAAGATGGCGTTGGATAAGCATGATCTCTGGGTTTGTCTGGTAATACTCGAATCTGGATGTCTGTAGCATCAAACAAAGACCAACGTTCTTCAAGATGCCTAAATCGTATTTCTTCTGTCCTTCCTGTAATTCCAGATTATTGATTTAATCTCATCTCCATTCAGTTTTTGTTCCTTGAACAAGGCTTGCATAATTTCTCTGAGTTATGGAATTTTTTCGTGAAAATAACACTTTCACTCCGTCCCAATTGTAAAAGAATATCGGAATGCAATTGTCTTTCGAATGCCATGATGAATTTTCCTTGTGGCGGAAGTAAGCACCACAGCTTCAACCAATATTGATTTATGTATGTGATTCAAGCGATGCACCTGAATCACGTCGGGGTCACCAAATGTTGAGTTAAAACTTTTTGCATTTTGAGAATTTGCCTAGATGCATAAATCTAGACCGCTGTACATTAAAATATCGATATTCCAAAAAAACTAATCAAGATTGGTCGATAGCTGGGCACTCCGCGATGATTGTAACTGCTGGTATTGAATTTCAAAATAAAACACCAAAGTAACCTTTGAAGCAAAACTGAACTAACTGTTTATTATTTACAGCATATTTATATATATAATCATCTACCTGCAATCAATACAAAATTCAGTAAAATCCTGACCTATTAATAAAGGTCATTGACTTCAGCGATCAATAATTCACCGCAGTGAGCAATAATTCTCGGGTCTTTTATTTGTAAAAACAAGATTAAAAATCGTCGAAAAAAAAATTACGCCTGGCGTGAATATTGTTAAAAATGCATGCAATTCGATAAAATTTAACGTGCCATTGCTCACGGTGGTGAATTGTGATCGCTGGTTTAATGCTCTTGTAAATAATAACACATTAAAATGCTGATTTTATTAATAAGAAAATGTAAGCCTATTGATTAAAAGGGCTAGCTTAATTTCTAACTTACTAGCTATGACTTGGATCATAACCGTCTCAAATCGGCATTCACAATGGGGTATGACATCAATGAATATTTTGGCCTAGAAGATAGAGTGCAAGCTACATTAGTACAACTTTCTACAAAGATCAGCGTGACGCCGACACCAAATTTGGAGCAGCAATGCTACATTGCAATTGCCAAAGGTGACTCTACCCAAATTCGACGGAGATTACCTCAAACGGCACCAATTTTATGATCTCTTCTCGGAAATGGTCCACAATCAACTGTCGAATCGTCAAAATATGTGGTACCTAGGGACAAATCTGGTGGATGGGGCAGAGAAATTCATCGGACATCTTCGACTGCGCGAGGAAAATTATACAATGGCCTGGAAGTTGTTGCATGATCACTACAGAAAGTCCTTGAGGGCTTAACGTGGAGACCTAGATCGAAACTTTAATTCCACGGTAGTCCTAATGCACGGATTAGTATCAATGCGACAATCAGCAACCTGATAAGACATATTCTTTCCTAATGAGCACCAGTTATGCCACTGCATGCATGACATTGAATTCTTTGGTCAAAGTGAGACCGATCTAAAATCTTTGCCGATTTGTGGATTACGGCACCTGGTTGATTTAGCTAAACTCCACACCGAAAGCCAAATATCCAAGCATTAAGAAGCAGCCATCCGTGAGATCCTCGGACGCAGTATGCAACTTACTCAAAAGGATATATTCTTCTGTTGAAAGTCCGCCTAAGTCATGCAGACTCAGACACATTCTCTCTGATTGCATTTGGGCTACCAGAGCCACCACGTTGCTCCCGTCAAAGGGCCTACTCCGTGTTGAGGCGAATAGCTCTACTATAGTTGCACCATCGAGGGCTCGTCAACCCCGTAGTACCAAGATAGCAATATTGGCTACCCAGTTGGTATGGCTTCATAGTTCATGACCATAAGGCCATCGGTACTCCCACTGGATCTTCATGCAGATCCTTAAACGAGACTACTTACTCCGTTCGCGCTTAATCATATTAGCGCCTAAAGTGACGCCAGGGGACCATGTGAGGGTTATGATCCACCCTTCATGATAGGAGAGCCCTTAGACTACAGCCAGTAATCTTATAGCATACCACAGTAATAGTTCCAAGACAAGATTGCTAGGCTGTATACGTGCAGGCTTCACTATGAACACGCACCATGTTTTTTCAGACCATATCGATGCCCTGATAGGAGCCGAATTTTACCATTAATTATTGTCAATAGGGCAAATGAAATGGGCAGAAGACCTACCAATATTGCGGAACACCATGTTGGGCTGGATTTTTGCTGGAACTCAACTACGGTCCTATGTGCAGTATGCACCGACGAGGAAGTCCTCTACGATGTCATCGAAAAATTCTGGAAAATGGAAGAAATCAAAGAAACCCAAAAAGCCAGCAGAAAATCGTTGTGAAGTCTACTTCAACAAAACAACTCAAAGAGATCATGATGAACGGTTTTTGGTCAGACTACTATTTGCGGGTGATCCCACACAATTAGGCGAATCCAAAAATACATTACTTCGCTCGTTTTTATCTCTGCAATGAAAGTGAACAACAAACAACCAACTAAGGCTACAGTATGCGGAACTCATCTAGGAATATAAAGGTTTGGGTCATATGGAGGAAATTGACCATGAAAAATTAACAACACCATATTACTACTTGCCACAGGTATTCATAAACCAGGAACCACTTCTACTAAATTTATTGTAGTCTTCAACTCGTTGTCAAAAACATCCACTAATATCTTTTTAAATGATTGATTTGAGGATTTGCGGTACATGGAAAAATTAGCTGCGAAACTAGCAAACCATGTTAAGAGAGACTTAAACCTGGAAAACACCCCACACATTTATGGAGGTCTTCCCTTTTTGAAAAATCTAACCAAGTCCGCGGTTTATATGAGAACAGTAGTTCAGCCGGAGTTTTTCCTTTGAACACTGTGGGCGGATTGCGATACTTGAACAAAAAATTTGCAATTTTAAAAGTGAAATCCTTTGTGCATTCCTTGCATTCCAGTATGAATTTCTTTAAGCTTTTCTTTACTGTTTGGGCAGCTGGCTCGGCTAACCCGTGAGATTGTGGGTGATACGGTGGGGATTTTAAAGCTTTTATTTTATTTATTCTACAGAATTCTAAAAATTATTTTGAATTAAAAGGCGGTCCGTTATCTGATACTACAACTTTAGGGATTCCAAATTTTGAAAATATATTTCTTAACATATCTATCACTAATGTCAATCCATCTGGAATAGCTGTCTACTACTAACAAAAAGGTTTTACCACTGATATATAAATATCCACATGTATTCGCTCATAAGGATGATGTGTTCTCTTCCAGGGGCCGGATTCTGCAGCACGGAGAATTTGGGAATTTGGGAGATGAGAATTTCGTTTTCTTAGAATTCTTAATTCCCTAATTCTCCATTCCCAATTCACTAACATGGTTGGAGAATTAGGGAAAACGTAAGAAATGTGAAAAAGTGCGAATCGCCTGGGACGATTAAGGGTATCACTTTTTGTTGTAGAGGGTTGCACTTTTTTTCATATGTGAGGTACATCTGCCTATTACCTTCCACTGTCAAAATAAATTTAAATTTCTTTTTTGTTGGGGTAGTTTTTGAGGGATGTAGGAGGGTAGGTTCTCTCGAGTTTTTCCGGGATAACGAGAGAATGGAGAGAAGAAGGAGAATGTATGTGGTATCAAAAAAAATGGGAGCTTAGGGCAAACAAGATAGGTGTAGGAAATGTGGTGGGAAGAGTGCGGGGTAGAAATGGGGGCTGATTAACGGAAATTTAAAAAAAAATAAAGACAATATCAGGAGCTGTAATAATTCGCTAGGGTAAGCTCAGGATCTGTAAGCCCAATAAAAAAAAATAAGAATTCACTTTGGTAATTAGGTATGCATTGGTATTATAGGCTATATTTTATTTCAATTAACGGTAATTTGCAGATTTGAGCGGCCTCGGCGGTAAATTTTGCTATCACAATATTCACGGGCGCCTAACTCTGTGTGGGAGGGCTGTAGGGTATTGGAATTGTTTTTGATAGATTAAGGGTTTAGATTGCAAAAATATAAGCGAACAATTTTTGGGGCAGGGTGTTTTGGGGGTTGGGGGTCATACCACCCCTCATAGGGGGTTGTCCAAACTCCGTCATGTTTGGTACCAAATTAAAGAGGGAGTAGAGGGTAATCGGGTGGTGTAGTTTGTATTTGATCATTTTAACATAATAGCTGAATTTCGACCGCCGAAACACGATGTTTTTACACTATGGTCATATACACCCAGTTCCTCTATTTTGCATATATTTCTTCCGTTCTTTGTTTTACATCCATTAGTACTCCGTTGTGAACATTTTTGTCATGGGAAGTAAATTTCCACAACTTACTAGTTCTTCGCAATGATGAGTTGAAAATATGTCAATGGACTGATACACTTCTTTTACAGTTATCTCCAAAATCGTACATCGGACTCAAAAATTAATTACATATTTAATTAGGGGACAAAATATAGATGCGATTTCATGGTACACACAAGCTTTACCGTGTATAATTAAAAATTTTACAGCATCTCTTCTGTACTGGACGACGACCAAATTGATCATTTTCGCGTGATTTATAATTTTTAGTGGGTACCTTGAGACACAAAATCCATGTTCCTCTGTAAGTATTGCATGGATTTCCATAATTACTTTTTTTTAAATATAGCCAGGATATGCAGTGAATACATAACTCAATTTGAAAATCCTAGATACCTTCATAAAACGCAACAAAAGCAGAAAAAACAATTTTTCCACTTACTTTTCCACTAGCAAGACACCGGAGAATTAACAAGTGGAATGGAGAATTTGGGAATTCCGTACTCACTTCTCAAATCGTCTCAGTTGATAATTTTTCGTCTTACTTTTCCACAAGCAAACACCGGATAATTTGAGAAGTGAAAGTAGGACGAAAAATTCGCGAATTCTGTACTCACTTCTCAAATCCTCTCAGTTGAGAATTTGTCGTCTTACTTTTCCACAAGCAAACACCGGAGAATTAACAAGTGGAATGGAGAATTTGGGAATTCCGTACTCACTTCTCAAATCCTCTCAGTTGAGAATTTGTCGTCTTACTTTTCCACAAGCAAACACCGGATAATTTGAGAAGTGAAAGCAAGACGAAAAATTCGCGAAATCTGTACTCTCTTCTCAAATCCTCTCAGTGGAGAATTTTTCGTCTTACTTTTCCACAAGCAAAACACCGGAGAATTAACAAGTGGAATGGAGAATTCGCGAATTCCGTACTCACTTCTCAAATCCTCTCAGTTGATAATTTTTCGTCTTACTTTATCCACAAGCAAACACTGGAGAATTTGAGAAGTGAAAGTAAGACGAAAAATTCTGAACTAAGAGAGAATTTGAGAGGTGAGTACGGAATTCCCGAATTCTCCATTCCACTTGTTAATTCTCCGATGTTTGCTTGTGGAAAAGTAAGACGAAAAGTAAGTAGAGAATTCCCGAATTCTCCATTCCACTTGTTAATTCTCCGGTATCTTGCTAGTGGAAAAGTAAGTGGAAAAATTGTATTTTCTGCTTTTGTTGCGTTTTATGAAGGTATCTAGGATTTTCAAATTGAGTTATGTATTCACTGCATATCCTGGCTATATTGTAAAAAACAAATTAAGGAAATCCATGCAATACTTACAGAGGAACATGGATTTTGTGTCTCAAGGTACCCACTAAAAATTATAAATCACGTGAAAATGATCAATTTGGTCGTCGTCCAGTACAGAAGAGATGCTGTAAAATATTTAATTATACACGGTAAAGCTTGTGTGTACCATGAAATCGCATCTATATTTTGTCCCCTAATTAAATATGTAATTAATTTTTGAATCCGATATACGATTTTGGAGATAACTGTAAAAGAAGTATATCAGTCCATTTTATGGTGAAAAAATGGCCGTTTTTGGTACACAAATTGACATATTTTCAACTCATCATTGCGAAGAACTAGTACGTTGTGGAAATTTACTTCCCATGACAAAAATGTTCACAACGGAGTACTAATGGATGTAAAACAAAGAACGGAAGAAATATATGCAAAATATAGGAACTGGGTGTATATGACCCTAGTGTAAAAAAATCGTGTTTCGGCGGTCCAAATTCAGCTATTACGTTAAAGTGATCAAATACAAACTACACCACCCGATTACCCTCTACTCCCTCTTTAATTTGGTACCAAACATGACGTAGTTTGGACAACCCCTTATGAGGGGTGGTACGACCCCCAACTCCCAAAAGACCCTGCCCCAAAAATTGTTCACCTATATTTTTGCACTCTAAACCCTTAATCTACAAAAAAAAAATCCAATACTCTACAGCCCTCCCACACAGAGTTAGGCGCCCGTGAATATTGTGATAGCAAAATTTACCGCCGAGGCCGCTCAAATCTGCAAATTACCGTTAATTGAAATAAAATATAGCCTATAATACCCATGCATACCTAGTTACCAAAGTGAATTCTTATTTTTTTTTATTGGGTTTACAGATCCTGAGCTTACCCCAGCGAATTATTACAGCTCCTGATATTGTCTTTATTTTTTTTTAAATTTCCGTTAATCAGCCCCCATTTCTACCCCGCACTCTTCCCACCACATTTCCTACACCTATCTTGTTTGCCCTAAGCTCCCATTTTTTTTTTGATACCACATACATTCTCCTTCTTCTCTCCATTCTCTCGTTATCCCGGAAAAACTCGAGAGAACCTACCCTCCTACATCCCTCAAAAACTACCCCAACAAAAAAGAAATTTAAATTTATTTCGACAGTGGAAGGTAATAGGCAGATGTACCTCACGTATGAAAAAAAGTCTAGCCGTCTACAACAAAAAGTGATACCCTTAATCGTCCCAGGCGATTCGCACTTTTTTCACATTTCTTTCGTTTTCCCTAATTCTCCAACCATGTTAGTGAATTGGGAATGGAGAAATAGGGAATTAGGAATTCTAAGAAAACGAAATTCTCATCTCCCAAATTCCCAAATTCTCCGTGCTGCAGAATCCGGCCCCAGCTAATATACTTATTTTTTTTTTGTACAATTCTGAGTTTGGGCACAAAATGGGCAATTTTGTACGAAAATATAAATATCTTCATCTAAGCCCTTCCACCAAATATATGATCTAGATAGAGTTTTCATCCTTACTATTCCTATATGGGTATCGTGTAGTAATATCAAAATTTTATATCTTAATCTGTCACGAACTACTACACAGTTGCCATAAAAAATACATCCTGACTCGCACGAAAACATATCATTTCTGTCAGCGTAAAACTATAGTGTTTGAGGTATATTTTGACCGAATCCTTGCATTAATTCCTCATAAACTTAACTTAATAGTTTATCTCTTTTCGTTTCCAATTTTATTTTTTCTAAGTCAACGATACCCTTATCCAAACTAAGCCAGTTTACAGCAAACTGCAAACTGCAAAACTCACAAGAAAAACCCAACACCGCTGTTGCTAATAACAGCGCTCTCAATCTCTCTCCATCTCTCACACTGATCATACACAAGGGGCTAATGAACGAAGAAAAACCTAAAACAGGTTTGTTAGCTCCATTGCCCAATCAAAGACATGAGTTATATGGATGAACTTAGCTCATCAAATTAGTGAGGCAATGGGACAAACCAAATCGTGAACAGATGATCGACCGGTCAGTGGCTGCTAGTATTCAGGAAGGAACTGTAGGAATTTGATATAAGGAAAAATAAGATAGCTAAGGATTTAGGAATGAACCAAAACTAATCAGCCCCAAATGGGCGAGATACGACACAATTACTGACTGTCAAAATACAGGATAATACTGGCTTCTTTCAGGAACCAGCAGTTGAGTATGGAGCCGGAGCTCGTAAGGTATGCTTCGCATACAACGTTCGTAGTCCACTGAGCACAGATCATCATTCATTTAAAATGCCGAGGACTTACGACGGACACTGAAGAAGAAAGAGCAAAATTTAAAAATAAAAAAAATTTAGGAGAGCGGTGAAGCAGCTTTTCGGTCGAGGCGTATATGACAAGGACATAAAAGAAAATCAACAAGATGAACACCGTTGATAAACTTGACGAGAGCGTTGACATATGGTCATGGCTCTTTAAATGCTGAAGAAAATTTATTGAAGATTGATCATCTCCCAGTGTTCGCGGGCTGAAGCCTAGCCTCGAAGAGTACGCTTAGCACACAAAGCCTGCACACTACTGAGGGGGATGGATACGAATAATTCATCAAGAAAATCTGTGGAATTCTACGGAGGAAATCTGATATGATTTGAAGAAATTTTACATGGTTACACTAGCGAAGCCACGTCCAGGGCAACTCTGACCAGCTACCACAGCCCTTGCTGTTAGAGTAAAAAGGAGCGATCACCGAAGCAAAGCGCCTCGCGGACGGAATAGGGTAAATCTGAGCAGGCAAAGCGACTGGCATCCTGTCAAGCTGACCAAGATCTGACCAATTGAAGACTGCTTCTACTGATTAAAAAAAAATTATTTGGGACGGGAATCGATGAGCAAGAATATTTATTCGCGGATCAATGTTGAAAAACTATTGGATAATTAGAGAAACGATATAAATGACAAAATGATTTATAAAATAGTCGATATATCTACAAAAGAAAAAAAATAAATTTGATTTAGAATCATTAAAAATAAAAGTTCTTAAAATTCTTATTTCTCCATCATTGACCAATTCTAACAAGTGTAGGTTCGATTCCCGTCCGCGGGAAAAATAAATAAAAGAAAGGAGTTTGCCACAAAATACTAGAGAAGCTAGTACTTCAACACCGAGAAAATGCTAAAAGAAACTTAGACCTCAATCAGGTGAAGAATAAATATTGTAGTTCTAGTCTCTTTTGCCTCGATATTGCTGTGAAGAACTTAAGGTGTTACACCGCAAGTAGTGTTGTGGGTGCAGCGGCTCTTAAACCGGTACACCAGAAAGCTGTCGGAGTTACAGTGCCTCAAGCAGATTCACTCAAGGTAAAACTAAAAGTCTTGGTTCACTGTATCGTAGCAACCAACTAATTCTTTATTGAAATTCGCTTTTTATAATGTTACAAAAATGCCTAATTAGCTAAATACAAAAATTCACAAATAACTTACCACAGAATTAAAGAATTTCCCTAGCCACAAAGTTTTCACCAGCATTCCTTCAATTATCTCAGCGGTGGCGACTTTCATCTGGCTTTATCATTTCAAATAGAATAATTTTGCTGATATGAAAAATGAAATGCAAGACGATATACAAGGTGAAACCATGTGAAGATCGTAGAATATGAGGCTAGCGAAATTCATGCTTAGATAAGTTCGTACATGTATGTATGTGCGTACTATCTAAATATTTTTTAATGTTATGTTAATTACAGAAAATGTAATGATGAACCTCCTCCCCCGCGTTGAATGATGAATTCAACTGTTGAAGTCTATGTTGAAATCGGGAACTTGTTTTTCTTTATCTTGATCTGGGGTGCAATCCGCTTGACTGATGTATCGCCTCGGTTGTGGGGTTGGCTTAGTTGGCATCCGGGAACAAATGCGGGATTTGAAAGTTCAAATTATGTAGACGATAATGGCAAATACCAATGCCAAACCCGCATAGCCAATAGCAAATTGATGTACATCGTTAGGGTGAATTTTTGGAAGATCGATGTGGAGCTGCTGAATTTGTTTTTGAATGGATTAGAATTCTGTCCCTTGCGGTTTGAAATCAGGTCCGTCTGATATTTTAGGACGTGGTCCCGCCAATTTTACTCGTTGAGTTAGATTTGTGGTAGGTATGTACGACATCTTTGAGCTGGTCGGGAAAGTATTGTGGCCGCCTATGGTGATCAGAGGATGTTTGATGATACATTCATTTTGAAGTCTTAAAATGCCTGATCCTTTGATTGACTGTGTCTTCACATACGGCATTGGTCCTTGCTTTCAAGGCGAACAGCCATTCATTTGGAGTATGAAGTTGAGTCCAGTGTGGGCCATCTCCCGTTTGAACAATTTTGCATGTGGGGGATTGTGGTAGGTGGTTGATGAAATCAATCTCACAAGCCCCGAGGGCAGATCCCTTATGATATATGGGATGATTTTGCTTGCATAAGGGTCGACCTCTGGTGATGGTGCGGCATGCCTGGAAACTATGTTCGGAGAGCGGGTAATATTGGTCTCGATGGGGATTCACCACTAAGTATGGGAATGCTGGTTGTATGGCTAAGAACGTGTTGTTGATCAATGTCGGAACTGGAATGATGCTAAACAATTCAAAATCCTCGAGTCTGCATAAAGGGAATCTGAGTTTAAAGATAATGTGTTCGGCCGTTGGTCTAGCTTCGATCGTCGTTAAATTGTAAAATTGCAAGATGTCATCTATTGTTAGTCTCAGTGGCAGTGACGCATCTGACCTGGCGTGATCAGTTGTGGACTGATTTTTCCGTTATGAGTATCCACTAGTACGTCTGAGATGACGCCTTGGATTCCTCGATTTGAAGCTAGCAACATGGTTTGCATTGCCAACATGGTGAAGTCTTTTGATAGATTCTTCTGATGAATGTCTTGGTGTATGCCATTAATTTCTGCAGAAATCTTGTTGATATGAATCTTCCAATTCCTGAACTGCTTGTCTATCGTCTCTTGGTTCTTCCGCATGATGTTGATGGTCGCATCAATGATTGCAGTTTGATTCTTGATAAGGGCTACTAAGTGATTCTCGTGTTGTTTGATTTCGTTGATCGTTTTAGACATGGAGTCTAACACTCCGAACAGGGTGTTCTCGATAATACCTATGAAATTTATGGCACCTCTTTTTGCTCTGCCTTTATTTTCAATTGACAATAATAGCACATTATTTGCTGAGAGCTCCGTAGTTAGATATTGGAGGTGCTCCATGATTTGTTCACATGCATTCCTCTCAATTGTTTCATCATATACGGTTTTCAGTATGCGACTGGAGCTGACGAGTGCATCGAACTCTTTCCAGAAAGGTTGCTTGTCGTAATATACCACCAGGTTCCACTCGCTGGATACTATGTTGGTAGAGCCTAGGCCTTCAAAATAAATGCCTGTCAGTAACTTGGAAAGGGTCGTTTCAACCGGTGCACTTCTAGACGGATCGTCGTTGCCTTTTTCTAGGAGCTGGGTCTATTGAAGAAGTTTCCCTGGTTTGACTCGTTGTCGAATTAATGGAAATTGACCTGCGAAGGTGTTTGAACTAGGCGGTTTGATTTAATCTACTTAGTGATCCTCGTTCAAGGGTAAAGGCGTTAGTCTGTGAATAGCGCGTCGTAGTGTCCCATTTGTAGTGCGTACATCAGCGGCCATTTGCGGGGTGGAAGATTGTCTTCTTTGATAATCACCATTGTGTTGGGTTGGACATTGTGGCAGCGTTGCTCTCATTTGTACCGTTGCTGTAGTTGATTGAGATATTCGATAGACCATCTTCTCCAGAACTCATGTTTAAGATGAGAAACGAGTTTCCAACGGGTGATGATGTTTGAGTGTTGCGAGGTTGCAGTTCCGTTCCGTGCATTTTGCTTGTCAGAGGCTCTTCAATGAGCAAGTGACCTGGGGTCAATGCTGTTAAATCATTAGGATTCGTTGATATCGGACGTGAATTCAAAATTGCCTCGATTTCAATGACGGTGGTTTCTAATTCTTCATAGCTCAGCGACGCTGAGGTTAGTGTTCGCTGCAAGATATGCTTGGCTGATTTTACAGCTGCTTCCCATAGGCCGCCAAAGTGTGGGGCTCGGGGAGGGATTAGATGGAAATCAGTGCAGTTTGTGCTGCAAGTTGTTGCTATTTTTCCATCCATCTCTTCACCTTCGAGCATTTTTCGTACTTCTGTGAGTAGGTTTGTGGTGCCCACGAAGTTCGTGGCGTTGTCACAATAAATCACAAATCAGAAAATAGCTACGTAAGTCTTTTGTGGTCGTTTTCCTTTTATTTTGAAATGGGTTTAAACGGGTCCTCAGAAATCGACCCCAGAATTCACGAATGGTCTGGCGGGTTGCACACGGTCGGCGTGCAAGTTTCCCATTAATTGCGATAGCATCTTTGGGTTTGCTCTTGTGCAGTGATCGCAATGCTGGACAACAGAGCGAGCCAGGATTTTTCCTTTCAGTGGCCAATATTTTTTTCTTGCCACTGCGAGAAAAGATTGCGGTCCTACATGATGGTTCTTCTTGTGTATATCATTAAGAAGGAGTTTAGGGAACTGATGTCCGTATGGTAGTAGCATTGGGTGCTTAGAATCGAACGCAAGTAATGATACTTGTAATCGTCCACCAACTCTCAGGATGTCTCGGTCATCCAGGAATGGAGTTAGACCGCTTAAAGAACTGTTTTTGCTCACCTCACCATATATTTGCAATGTCCTGCATAAAAGGTTGCTCCTGCATTGTTTTTATAATTAATGCTTGAGCTTCATCTAATTCTTCACTGCATAACGCTTTCCCGTTAATTTCTCTTTAATAATTTTTCTTCGTATGAGCTATGAAGCGTAAGATATAGGCCATGACACGTTGTAGCTTTCTGAATGAATTCCCATGGTCGATTGCGCTTATGATACTTGTTGAGCTGGGGGTGACTACTGCTTACAAAGCAGTTCGCTTATGTTCGACTGTGTAATCTGTATCATTTCTTCTGTATGGATTGGGCCATATTGATTCTGCTCCATGTAGAAACACGGGACCATAAAACCATAATGTTGACCCGCTTAATTTCTCTGGAGCAAGACCTCTTGACAATACATCCGCTGGGTTCTCTTTGGAATTCACATGGCGCCATTGGGTGGAAGTGGTGACATCTTGAATTCTAGCCACTCGATTGACCACAAATGTGTGAAACGATGATGGGATGGAGTTTATCCAAGCCAAGACATTTTCGGAATCGCTCCATAAATAGATCTCCTGATTTACGATGCTATAATCTTGTCAGATTCTTCGAGACAGCTCAGCTCCCAGTTTTGCTGCGCAAAGTTCCAGTCGCGGTAATGTTGTCTGATTTGCAGGGGCTACTCTAGATTTCGCACAGAGTAGTCGAACTGTAATAAGGTCATTCTTATCAACTGATCTCACATATGCAGCAGCTCCAAATGCTTTCTCTGATGCATCTACGAAGATGTGAATTTGCGTGCACTTCGGTATTCGATGAGAGAAAACATGTCTAGGAAATCTTATGGTATTCAAAGTTTTCAAGCCCTTACGAAATTTTGTCCATGACGTGTATGATTCTTGGGGCAATGCGGCATCCCAGTTCAACTTCAAAGTCCATAACTTCTGGAGAAATAGCTTGGCTACTATCACAACTGGAGCCATTGTTCCCAACGGATCATATAAATGGGCTATGTCTGAGTACGCTGTTCTCTTGGTAATCCGTCGGCTATCGATCCAGGACGCCTTTATGCTGAGGTCATGAGTCTTGGGTAGCCTGATCAGACCAACAGTTTTTATATGCTCCACCACCTTGTTGGCCAAGTCTAACTGTATTTCTTTATCTTCGTGGGCTATGTCAGGCATTAAACGTGGATGGTTTGCGCACCACTTTCGTAACTTAAGGCCGGCTGTATGCTATGATAATTGTAGTTATCGCTGTGTCTAAATGGCATCTGAGAGATTGTTTGTTCCTAAGGTTCCCTAGCGGCCTTAGCCGGAACTACCAGCATGCCTTGGTTTTGCTGTTTTCTTTTATTAGCGGGAGAGTTCAGCATCATTCGAATTTCACAACATGACATCACCATAAACAGATTCTTGGATGTGTGGTACGGTTCTCTTGGATATGTGAAGTTTTTTGCTTCACTTTTACCCACACGTGGCAGCATGCTACGGTTTATGTGCCCACACGTAGCAGCATGCTACGGTTTTTTTTGGATGTGCGGTGCGCCTAAATGCAGGCTTTTGTTGTTTTCAAGTGTTGCGCCTGGTTTTGAATTAATATTAGTAATAATTGATTTTTCTTGAGCGCCTAATTGTAGGCTTTTGGTTTTGTACTAATAATTAAAGTTAATAGTAGGAAATTTTTGTTCATTCCAATGGATTCTAGATGGTGGGTATGTGGGGGGGGGGGGGGGGGGGGGTAATAAAGATAGAGGGGGGGGGGGGGGGGTATGCGATTTTCATCAGAAATCCTCTACGGGCTCTGGCTTTGGAGATATTAGCGTATTAATATTTCAAGTTATTTTTGCTCATGGAAATGGATTCTTGGCGGTGTGGGGTGGGAGGGGGAACGAAATTTTCATCAGAAATCTTATACGGCCGCTGGTTCTCAAGATATTAGCGACATTTGTTCAAACAATTAGCTAATTGGCAATTATATAATTACTAAATTGGCAATTAGTTAATTGGCAATTAGAAGCTTGGTTGGTAATTAGCTAATTGGCAATTAGTAATGTGCTGTGATGCGCTTTACTGGAATTCTCATAAAATAGACAAATTTAAGTAATATCAACACTTGCTGTAAATATTTAATAGAAAACTTCAAGTTTAAGGTAAAAATATGGTTGCTGTGAGGTGTATTGATACAATTTTTTTTGCTGAAAATAATGTTGTCAAACCAAATTAAATTTCAATATTTATTCACGTCAAATTAATTAATTATTTCTAAATCTTAAGTTGTAAACTTTTTCCCTATGTTCTATATTCAAAATTGGTAGCAAATTAAGTGAAGTTCTATGAATCCTATCTTGGAAACGAGAGCATAGGTCTCCCAAGGTCCTTTTCTGGGCTCATATTCAATTATATAAACTTGTGGAGCACTAGTACTAAACGTAACTTTCATTATCACTAATAATTTTAATATTAATCATAAAAACTGGTTTCACATTATTTATTTTTTTATTTAACGATTATAATAATTAATTGGATACAAATTAACATCATGGTGAATAAACTCTATTTTAAACGTTCGGCCGATAGGACCTCTATTTATAAGATAAAAATCTCCTGCAGTATTTATATCCAGTATAGTATCATCAGTAATTGTGCTGTACCGTGCAGGAAGGAAAAGTTGACAGTCCTCCAAGTCCAGGATGATTCGAGATCCAAATGCAGTCTTACATCTTCTGGCACCCAGAATCTTGAATTCCTTATTAAATTCCATTCCAGATGTCTTTAGAGAAGGTGGGTACTGCTCCATTTTCTTCAGTTCCTCCATTGCGTTTGCCATTTCAGATTACTTTTTCCTTGGTTGTTTATCGTTTGAACTCCAAAATGAAACTGATTGCAAATCCGATTCAACTCCTTAATTCATGTCATGATTCCAAGACAAGTTTAATCCTGCTTAAAGCAAATTTGCAATATCAGCACATTAAGCTAAATGATTCATGTAATTTGATGCCACACTTCCTGTAAGCAACCCAATTCCAAGAATTTTACTGATCGAAACGTTTCATTGGAATTCGTAAACATCCTGTTGTAGACAAATTTAAGCAATATCAGCAAATGATTCATGTTTATTCTACTGATCGAAACATTTCATTGGAATTCGTAATCAAATTTTAACATCCTGCTGTAAACAAATTTAAGCAATATCAGCAAATGATTCATGTTTATTCTTTTCATATAGTTTGATACCACACTTCCTGCAGGCAACCACAAATTTTATTGTTTTAAGAATTTTACCGATCGAAACGTTTCATTGGAATGTAAACAAATTTTCACATTTTCATGTATACATTCATGCAAACAATCTTATTTGTAAATTCGACCAGCAGAATAAAGTAATCAAATTAATTTGAGTGATTTTCTTATCGTGTAATTCGATATCATCTCAGCCTGTAATCAAATTCGTTGGAATTCATCTTGTGCAATGATTATTGTAGCAGCAGGATCATTCATGTTTACAAACCTGCTATAAAAGCGCAAGCAAACTCTTGGGGAGCACCAGTCAATATAAGTGATTCAAAGTGTTAGTGTTGAAAAAAAAAATTAAAAAAATGTCTATCACAGTAATAAATGAAAGTTTTTCATTAATTAAGAAATTGCGAGAAGATGTGTTGAAGTGTTTAAGTGATGCAAATTTTGTGAATAAAAACAATATTATTAAAGAGTGCAACAGAAACATTCGTAAATATCAAGCAGCATTTCGAAAGTGTAACAAGAATGCTAGAAAACGACATTTGGACAGCTATATTGCTCAAATTAAATCGTTGAGAGTGTTAATCAAAGCTCCCCACATCGAGGTGGAGGAAATAATCAACGATTAATAAGAAGTGATTTTGTTAACTGGGAAGAAATAAAAACAGCATTCGTAGGTAGAATTAGGGCAGGTGTTATCGTGAATATAAGCCACCTAGATCCTAAGTTATTTATGCAAGATGCCTCCAAATTACTTGCTCGCCGCATTAAGAATACATTAAAACAACAATATCATATTAAAGTTGCTACAACGTTTTGCGGTGAGTTTATTAAAGAAACTGGTGATAATGAAGTTATTAAAGACATTAAGTACTTCCAAGCAAGAACTGCCCCAATCAGTGTGGAGGATGATTTGAATGAGTGGTATAAATTAAATATATACGACCCAATACTCACTCAACTAGAAGAGTTTCAAGAGAAAGATAGTGGTTGGGCACTGCATTCTATAATACATTTAGCGGTGCATATCAACATGTTTGAACCGATTCGGGGATCATTTTATATACCTCTACCGAAGGAGATTGCATCAAAGAAAGCTTGCATTAATTTGAAGAATAATGATGAAGCATGCTTTGCGTGGGCAATAACATCAGCGCTATATCCTGCAAATATTCACTCCGATAGGATCTCATCATATCCGCATTATCCAATAAACAAGGAAAGATATATCTCGTTCACCAAGCACATGGACGGCAGCTACATAAAATTCAGATTCATCGATTCCTTCCGTTTTATGGCTGAATCTTTATATAAGCTATCATCATTACTGCCGATGAATAAATTAAACACTACAAGATCAGTATGGCAGGGATTGAATGATGACACTATCAAACTTCTTACACGCAAAGGTGTCTTCCCATATGATTTTATTGATCACTGGGATAAATTGGATTTCCGGAACTGATGACTACAATCATGCTGAAGAGGTCTGGCAAAAATTTGAAATACAAGCACTTGGTGAATATTCAGATCTATACCTTAAGACTGATGTTCTCCTATTGGCCGATGTGTTTGAGAACTTTCGAGAAGTGTGCATGAAGACATACAATTTAGATCCAGCACATTATTACACCATGCCAGGCCTAGCATGGGATGCTATGCTAAAATACACTAATGTGAAATTAGAACTGATAACCGACGTAGATATACTGCTATTCATAGAGAGAGGCATTCGAGTTGGTATAAGTCAATGTTCGAACAGATATAGCAAAGCCAATAATAAATATATGGATGATTTTAAGCCTGAGGAGAGAGAGAAATACTTGATGTATTATGATGTGAATAACCTTTATGGATGGGCCATGTCACAGCATTTACCAACCGGAGGATTCAAATGGGTTGATGTTCCCAATATTGACGTTTCCGAAATTCCTGATGATTCTCCAACTGGATACATATTCGAAGTCGACGTGGATTATCCTTAACATCTGCATGATAAGCATAAAGACTTACCGTTTTGCTCTGAGCATGCAGCACCACCTGGAGCAAAATTAGAAAAGCTTTTGACAACATTACATCCAAAAACTAAATATGTTATACACTACCGAAATTTGAAGCAATGCTTATCACATGGACTCATCCTGAAAAAAGTGCACCGGGTTCTTCAATTCGACCAATCAGCTTGGCTTAAACCATATATTGACTTAAATACCACCAAACGGATGCAGGCTACAAGCGATCATGTGAAGGACAGATATAAGAAGATGAATAATGCAGCTTTTGGTAAGACCATGGAAATTGTACGCAAGTATAGCGATAGCAAGCTTTGCATGAAGTGGGAAGGTCGCTATGGTGCAAAAGCTCGGGTTGCGGCACCCAACTTCCACAGTGCAACGATATTTGATGAGAATTTAGTTGCTGTGGAATTAAGGCGACTCAAAATTTTATTCAATAAGCCGCTCTATATAGGAATGACAGTTATGGAAATTTCGAAAATATGCCTCTTCAATTTTCACTAGAGTTTTATGCAGCGTGAGTATGGAGATAAATATAAAGTCATGTATACTGATACAGATTCTCTAATATATGAACTTGAAGAGAAAAATGCATATGAGTTTATGGATGAAAATATAAACAAATTTGATACTAGTGATTACCCAGAAGATAATGAATTCAATTTACCGCTCATGAATAAAAAGATTCCTGGGCTAATGAAGGATGAGCGGAATGGGAAAATCATGAGCGAATTTGTAGGCTTGCGCTCAAAAATGTACAGTCTGGGTATAAACGCTGGGAAAACTGTAAAAAAAGCGAAAGGAGTAAAGCCTAATGTAGTCCAGAGGCATATCAATTTCGAAGACTACGTCGAATGTTTGAATAACAAGCGGATATTAGCTGCTAATCAGAGCTCCATACGATCTCATCACCATAACGTATACACTATCAGTCAAAATAAGATTGCATTGAGTCCCTATGATAATAAGCGTCATATTATGAGCGGAGCGACGGATATTCTACCATGGGGACATTACTCTATTTCATCAGATCAACAAGTAGCAGCCGCAGAAAGTATCTAAGTCAAGTGTAAATAATAAATGTATTATAGTTTTAGTTTCATTTATTGAAGTAATTTGTTTTAAACATGTATAATTGTAAGATAAAAAAAAATATTATAATTATAAATTTATTGTAATTGTATTATAGTTATAGTTGTTTTTCAAGAAATTATAAAACATCTTTGTTATTAATCCAAGAATTGTGTTTTGATGAAAATCCGAGCCATTTAACGTATTAACGTAAGCTTTATCTCCACTCCTCTTTAAGATTTTCTCTACGGGATATAGGTTTGGGTGTTTAACTTTCAGCAGTTCCAATTCATAAAAGCCTCCTGTGATTGGATTTCCTTGATAATCTTCCAGCCGATATGTGATGGGGTTTGTGTTTTGAACTTTAATAATTTTAAAAATCTCAGCTGTCCAGTTTGGTGTATAGCCTTTCTCAAATATATGCTTGTATTTGCTGATGCGTACAAAATCTCCAACTTTATACTTTGCAGGAACAACAATCTTTATATGATTGTATACAGTTCAGAGCAGTTATTTCTCTAATATCACGTGGTCTCATTTTCGTAGCTCGATGTATTCTTGAGTTGTATTCAGTGAGCAGCTACTCAAAATCTTATTCAATAGGCCTCTCTATATTGGAATGGCAGTTATGGAAATTTCAAAGATATGCCTCGGCTGAGTTACAGCTTCGACTTATGAAGATTTCGCATGTTTCATTATTTTATAGTAAAATGAAGGTATCAAATCCTTTACGGTAGCGAGCATTGGATGGGAAACATATTACTTACCATTAAATGTCTGTAGTACCCACTAATGCCACTAGGGAACCTTACTCAAGAAATGGCATTATGTAATACCGGCTAATGCCGCTAGGGAACCTTACTCAAGAAATGGTGTTTGCACTCGAAAGATCAATACACGCACCCCCTAAAC